>VYZW01059176.1:26570-71534 GCA_013401315.1 Balaeniceps rex | reverse complement strand
GGCGGCTGGGGGCGGGGGGCGCCGCCTGCCATCTTGGGGCGGAGCGGGGCCGGGGGCGCGCCCGGGTGCGGCGCCCGCGGAGCGGCCCGTGGTTCCCCAAGGCCGGCCCGGGCTGCGTGGAGGCGGGGTGGTTCGGGGCACCGGCGCTTCTCGCCCGCCTCCCGGGCGCCCGTCCTCTGCCATCTCCCCGTGCGCCGTCCCTCGGCTGGGTAACGTGGCTTCTGCACCCCGGGGGTCGCTGGACCCATTTCTGCGGGGTGGCACCGGCTGCCATCTCACCTGCGATCGCCGTCGGGGGTGCTGAGGCTGCTTTTGTGCGTGCTCGGTCTTGGAGAGCTGCCTGTCCTCCCTGCCTCTCTCCTCCAGGCACCGCTGTGATGAAGAGTAGCAGGGAGGCAGGAGGGATGTTTCAAGGGTGGGAACAGCAGGCAGATTTCTGATATTGCCCTGCCTCTCGTACCCTGGAGAACTTAGCGGAGAGCTATTAGATGGGGCTTGTGTCCATGGTCGTGCAGCCAAGCAGTCCCTTTCTGTTCTTGTCTTGATCACCAGCCTCTCCAAATCAGCAAACCATGTTTTTTCCTCCTGCCCTGGATGTCTGTATGTAGCTACCTGCTGGAGGCATCATGCCAAAGATCTGTGACGTGGCTGCAGTCAGCCCGGTGCCCGTAGCAGGTTTGATAGCTCTCAGCTGGAGGGAGACCAGGTGTTTGGGGAATTTGGGATTCTGGGCACCTCCCTCACTCGCTCTTCCCTCGATAGCAGGAGTTGGAAGCAAAAGGCTGATCGGTGCATGCTCAAGGTGTGCTAATTTAGTTGTGCATAGTCCACAAGAAGCCCCACACCCTACATTTGTCTTTTACTCTGGAAGTGTCGTGCTCTGTTGTGTCATCCTCCAGGCTAAGCATGCATGCAAAGCCATGGGCTGTAGGGCAGGAGCATCCCATTAGCAGTGGTCACAAAGCCACTGAAGGGTTGCATGGCACAGGTGCCTCTTGGATGGTCCTGCAGATGCCCCACCCGGGTGTGGGAGAAAGCCTTTGCAAGTGCATTGCAGGGTCCGGTACCATTCTCTTCCAAACACCCGTGCTGTATGGTCCCTAATAGCCTTTTATTCTTTTAATGCTTCTGAGAGAGCGGAAAGCGAACCACTCAGCTCGTAACTGACTCCAGGAGCCCTCTGTTCAAACCAGAAATAGCAAAGCATTAAGGATGTTGCTTCTAATGACTGCAATTAGCTGGTATCTACCTAGGAAAGGCCTTTTTCATCTTGAGCCTTTTAGTGGTAGGCATATGCTGTCTTTACAGGGAGAGAAGTCCTTTCTGCAATCTTCACCTGGATAGTATAGGAGCAAGATAAGCAGGAAAGAAGATGCCTTTGAGGGGGTTGGGAAGAGACTCTGGTTTGGCTCATGAGTATGTTTTGTTGCACTAAGTTTGCTCTATTTTTGTCTGTTCCTGTCTTCGGTAACCTTGGAAAGAACTGAAGCTACTGTATTTTCTGAGGGTGTCGGTTTTCTTGTCAAGAAGGTATTGCTGTGAGGCTTTGCAATGCTCCATTTTCTTTCCCTTTGACCAGAGAGCGGTGCAACTATCCTGAAATGTCCTGAAGCCAAAAAAAAAGAAAAATACTGAGTGCTTTGCTTCTTGTTTGTTGGTTTGGTTGGGTTTTTTTCCCTTCTGGGCTTTTAAAATATCCTTGGTCATATTTTTTAGCTTTCTTTAGCAATAAAATGGGCTAGGAACTTGCTTGGGGTTTTTTGATAAATTTTTATGTTAAAAAAAAAAAATTATCCTCATGAAATTGCTTTGTTCTGGGAACTAGGACTTTAAGAAAATCCCAGGTAGTGTGAGATTTATGATAAAAGCCTGAGAGCTGGCAGTGCTGAGGGCCTGCTTTTTGTCTGTTGCTAATTACGCTTTCCTTGAGCCCAAGCTAGCTGGAGTGCCTCGGGTCACGGGGAGCCCTGCAGCGTCCTGCCGGCAGCTCCTCTGCCACCCTCCCCATCCATATCAAGGTGCAACCCCAGCCTGTAAGCGCCCCATCTCTCTCCTGGCAGCTGGGGTGAGGCTGTACGCTGGGGACCTGAGGGCTCTGCAGGCGGCACCTCCTGCTCCCAGGAAAGACAGCCAGGACCTGCGCCGTCTGACGTGAAGCCTGCGCAGCCGTGGGGTGCCTGCTTCGTGCCGGAGGAGGCCCTGGGCGTAGGATACTCGGTGTGCTGCTAATTGCAGACGGCGCTGGTTATGGATCCTGTGGCTGATTTGCATATCAAAGCATCCAGAGAGCTCCGCAGTGGGTAACGGAGGCAAGGATGACAGGGCTTGCTGGGGCTGGATCTTCCCTGGGGCTTTTTGTGGTGCAGAGATGAGACAAGATGATGGGGACGTTTGGAAAATGGAGATTGTCTCCATGTCCTTGAATGACAGCACCGTTAAGCTTTTTTTAATCTAATCCCACCCCCTTTTAATCCCAGGGAGTGGGAACCAAGGAGAGAGGGAGCAGTCCTTGGTGGCCATCCCTCGGGCTGCTCCTGCCCTACCTCTTTCGCTCCAGCTACCGCTTGCCTGGCAGCCCCGCACTGCCCTCCGGCAGCTGTTCGCCCTGGCCAGCGGCTCCTGCAGCAAGCGGCCGGCATGCCAGCCTGCTGCCTGTTCTCCAAGCTGCATCTCACATGAGGCGCAGGCCCTGCTCAGAGCCTGAAGCAAATTGGCAGGTTTGCCACCACCTGAACTGGCTCTGCAGGGTCCCAGGTCTTGCCTGATGGTTCAGGAGGCATTGCGGGGGGAGCAGCAGAGCCTCGAATGGGCCGCGGCCTCTGGGATGCTGTGTGAGTCAGAGGAAGGTTTGCCTGTGTCTGGTCTCAGCAGAGCTTTCTCCTGCTCCTCTCGGCTCTGGAAGCAAGTCTGGGGAGCTTGGAGCTTGCTTGCGGGCTGAGCTGGAAACCAAAATGCAGGTTTCCAGGCAGGGAGAGAGGGAAGGAGTCCTTCTGTCCCTCTTCCACTTTGCTCTTCACAGGTGCGTTGCTGGTCCTGATGCGCTAGCTTTGAAGGACCACAACGTGGGACAGCCGGCCTCTCTGAGGGTAGCTCTGTGTTCCTTGTGGGAGCGCCTGCTGCCTGAGACTGCAGCCCTTGGCCTCTCTCCCATGCCCCGTGCAGCTCAGGCTCTTGCTGGGAAGGACTCCTCATCACGCCAGCCACACGGGGAGTTGGTGTGTGCAGGAACCGCCTTGAGGATGGCCTTTTCAGGAGGCACCTCTTTGCCTGCAGCCCTCGTCCTGTCAGCAGCTCTCTGGCTTGCTCAGGGGAGTGAGTTGGGGGGGCAGGCCTGATCCATGGGCTAGAAAGTTGGTTAAAAGGAGAAAAACAAAAACCGAGGAACAAAAAAGAAACGCGCATGTGTGTATGCACTCTGCAACAGAGAGAGGGCGAGATTTGTGAAGCTGGTGCCAAGCTTGTAGAGCAAAGGCTTGCAGTATAAAATGGCTTTTCTCTGAGCCTGCAGGCCCGCGGTTGGCACTGCCTTCTCACTTCATGTCCTTCCAGCGTGGAGCCGGGTGTCTGCCCTCTGCTCCAAATACAGATTAGCTGCAGGAAGCCCAAGACTCTCTTGCTAAGCGTGAGATGCAGGATGTTTTCCTCCTTGCTTCTCCGTGCAGCGCTCCCTGCCCTTCACAGGGTTATCTTTGCACGCTCGTTAAGTGTTCCCTGCACATGATTGCTAAGCAGTGGTGGAAATACTTCTGTTCACCCCATGGCTCTTGCATGTTGACATTGCCTGCCTGCCGTTCCCCCTCTTCTGCTTTCAAGTCCCTTCCTCCCCATCCCTTGTAAAGCCAGGTGGGGGAGCGGGAATGCTTTCCCAGTATCCCAGTGCTCCCCTTAGGCCAAGCTTTTATAGTGGCTACATAGCTTATACGGGCAAGATGGGGATCCTGCTGGCATAGCCCACTGCATCTTTTGAGCAAGGTCTCCTGTTCTTGATGTGCTTTGGTCTAATTGTCAATGCCAGCAGCTTCTGCTCACGCCTTTTTTTGTTGTGGGAAGAGAGAGAGGTCTTGTTTTATGCGTGCTGTTTTTCCCTAGAGAAATTGGCAGTTGGTAGTATGGGTCTGGCTTAAAGCAAGGTTTTGAAGATTCCCGTTTGTGTGGCCCGATCTGGGAAGATGCCCGTGCTTTTGCATTAACAAAAGGGGCTGGATCTCTTAAGGGACTGTGTATTTGAAAGGCGGCACATTGCATCAGCACCAGGAGAAAGCAGCTGCAGGCAGGATTCATGTCTGCCTGTTTTTGGTATGTTCTGCAGTTGATTTCCTGAACCACCACAACCGTGCTGCCTCTGAGCAGCAAGCTGAAGAACCTCTCTACCTTTCTCTGGCTGGAAGAGCCACTGCTGTGGGTCTTTCCTGTCCGACTGTTGCCTGTCGCTCCCTAGAAGGACTGTCTGTCCCTGGAGTTACTCCTGTGAGTCCCTGTGTTGGGTGTGCTCTTCGCCTCTGCACCCCTGTAATTCTGTGGGCGGAGCAGTTGGTTGCTTTGACACCCCTTCCCTTAACCCTAGGGATGCTCCTGTTGAGTCCATGCAGGTCTCTTCTTCTGGCTTAGTGCAGAGCATCACCCTGCAGACAGCTAGCTGCCACCAGTGATATGACCTCTGGCTCTGTCACACCAACAAGGAGGCCATGTGGTGTTGCTTGTGGGGAGGTGTTGTGCTCTCTCCTGTTGACCTGCGTGGAAGAGCAGCTCTGACAGGCTCCCTTAAGAGCATCCCACTGTCTCCTGATGTGTTGCTGACGTGTCAGGGTGAGGGTGCTACTCTTAAGAGGAATTTCTTATGAGAGTGCATTTAGTAGGAGAGTTGTGTGTTGGCCTGGTCCTGCTTTTGCTAATTAAATAGAGGCCTTTAGTAGGCTCTGTCTCGGGTCCCTTCAAAGCCAAGGAGGTGAGACAATCTTGGCATGATCTTTTACTTAGAGGAAACTCAGATGGCAGCAGGCCTTGTCTTGTGCTTGAAATAATTGTCAACATCTGATGTCTTCTGCTGGCAGTGATGCAGGCTGGGGAGGTCTCTGCAGCTGACCTTAGGATACTTGGGCTCTTGAGCCAAAAACTTAGTGCCTTTGGGTCCCAAGGAAGATGTTAAAAGGGATTCATCCCTCAACTCCCTGTGCATATGGTCTAGACTCCCTTTGCGTGAAACCATTGGACTCTGGAGGCTCTCAGGTGATGCTGGTAAAGCTGACATCTTCCCCAGGATGACTGCATATGCAAGTGGGTGATTTGGTTTTGCCGGGCTCTTGTCTATGCTTGAGGCATAGACCTGGAAATGAGTTATTGTGTGTCTGCTGAACTGCGGTAGCTGCCCAAGGGCTCGCTGTTACTCACAACACAGAAAAGGCAGCCTGAGTTGGAATGAGTCGCAAAGTTTTAAATCTGGGAGGAAAGAACCGGATTTGCAGTGGATGTGAAACTCAGCGTGAACTCCCAGCGAGGGCAGAAGGAGCCAATGCAGCTATTGGATAGAAGAAGGAATTGGCTCCTGGCTGCGTGGAAAAGAGGAACAAATAGAATGTGACAGTAAGAACTGTCTTCATCTTGGAAAGAAGGTCAGGGGTGACGAGGTACTTAAAGGAGTTAATTTTAAAAAGTGAATCCAAGCACAAGTCAGAACAGGTGACAAGACTAGGCAAATTGGATGTGGGCATATGGGCAAAGCTGTATGAAATTTCCCTGAAAGTACTTAAAGAATAGACTAAGGCAACTTTTGCATGGTGAGCAGCCACCTTAGAGAACATCTAGTGGAGATCCCAAGGTTTGATCCCTTGAAATACAGGGAGAAGGAATGGGACTACAACCAGCCTGTCTAAATAAACTGGAATAAACAGTTAAGCAGTTAGTGTTTATCCTGTTAAGGAGAATATGCTGATTAAAAACCCATCAGTCTGCATTTGTGTGGAACGTACTGTGTCAAGTTGGTCAACGCCCTTGCCTGAAAGGATGGCTTGCCTACTGGCTGAGCAGGGGCGATGGATGTGGTAGATCTTTACTTAAGTCAGTCTGTGTCACTGTCCCAAGTGTCAGCCTTGTAAACAAAGTCAAGGGGTGGGAGATAGGAAGCATCCCTCAGGTGGACCCACAACCAGTTGAAAAGCTGTACTCGAAAGGGTTCCTGTCTGATAAGGAGATCCTGGCTAGCCAGGGCAGGAGAAAATGTTGGTATTACCAGGGTTTGTGAGCAGGATGTGTTAGTGCTCTGCTGGAGAGGAGAAAAACATGAGGCAAGCCTTGTGCCAGGCTGTATGAGGAGTGACACCTCTAAGGTGCAGGAAGCAATTAGTGCCCTCCTCAACACAGATGAGGTGTTGCTGAAGGACCAGGCTAAGATGTAGCTGCAACCCTTGCAGAAGGATGTGCGCAAATGAGAGAGTATCCAGGAAAGCAACAGAAATTATTAAGGTCTTTAGAAATATGGTGTGGGAGGAAGGATGAGAAGAACTAGGACTGTGTAGCCTGAGGAAGAAAAGATGGAACTTCACGGTCTTCAAGGAGGTACAGCAATGTACTTCTAGAAGACTGTAGTTGTGATGAAGACAGGGCAGGAAGTCACTTCACCTGTAATGAGGGTGTTCAGACTTTATGGTTTTCCGTAACATCAGTTTGGGTGGTGAAGCAGAAGAGGCGGCTATCTTGAAGAGGTTTTTTTATGGTTTTTTGGGATTGGGGGGGCTAATTTGTTTGTTCTGGAACAAATTAGCCAAAAGTCTGTAGATGTGGATGAGATGCAGCTGGCTGTGCCTGAAGCAAAGGTGACCTGTTAAGGCCCCTTCAAGCCTGGCAGTTATGTGAAATGTTTGACACCTGGAAAGGCAGCAGTGAGTAGCCCTAGGAATGAGACTTTACTGCTGTAGGAGGTGCTGGGGAGACTGGTACTAAAATACTCTAAATCCAGTGTCAGTGCTCAGAAAAGGGTGCTGAAAAATTGAAGAGAATGCAGAAAAGAGTTACAAAATAATCTGAGGGCTGGAGAGAAAGCTTTGTGGTGAGAAACATAAGGAGATCAATCTGTTTATCTAAGCAAGGAAAAGATTAAGGTGGGACTTGGTTATCCTGCGTAAGCATAATGTATCTTATGACTGTGTATCATTAGCTTGGTAGGGTAGAAATGCCAGGCCATGGAGAGTGGTAAGAAAAGCCCGTGCTGAGATGCTGGGGTTGTGGTCACCTTCAGAGCTGTGCAGCCAGCTCTACCTTCTCTTGCATGGGTGGAGGTCCCTGTCTTCGCCTGTTACTGCTTTCTCAGTGTGCCCCTGTTCTCTGGGTTTCAAAGCCCTCCTTTTTTGTTGCTTCTGCCTTGGTATCTGTCTAAGCCCTTTCCTTGAGACTTCTCTACCTTATGAGGAGACATCTCCAGTAAAAGAAAGCCCTAGCCTAATGTAGGGTGATGCCCTGACAAACCTACGCCCACTCTCTGTGCATGTGCCTCTGAAATTGTTCCCTGCCTCTCCTTGCCCCAGCCCGTCATCTGCCTCGGAGTGATTTATAGCATCCCTTCCCTTGTGGCACCCGTCTTCTTTGCCAAACAGGTACCTGGGAGCAGCCAGCACCTACCACCCCTCCAAACTCAGCGCCTGGGTCGGTGAAATTGATGAACGAAACCAAATGTCACCCTCGCCTCTTGTTCCTGCCAGCCTGTGGTCTAGTGCTCTGTCACTTAATAGCTGCTGGTTTGTTTAGGGTCATTACACCCGTTTTCAGTCCACGAGGTGATGTTTCTGCCTTAGCCCAATGAACAAACCTTGAGAGGGAGACTGGGCGAGGTGCCGCAGCAGATGGCTCACTAAAATCCACAACTTCCCTTTCACCCACTAACGCTGTAATGCTGTTAAAAATAAAGATGATCCAGTGTGCCTGACAGGATGTATCCCTTGTAAATCCCTGCTGCCTAGTGCTCCTGGAATCTCACGCTCTTGTATCTTCATGTTTTATTATCGCCTATGGTAGGAGGGGAATTTCAAAGCTAGGAGATAGCTCCTGACTATGGTTGTGAGTCAGGGGAAAGCAAATGCTTTGATGTGCTTTAGGGGTAGGGGTGAAAAACCCCCAGTGTTTCACTCCTTTGTTTTGTTTTCTCTCAAGCTTCGTTCCATTTGATGGGAGCAGAGCTTTGGTTTGTAGGAAATAACCCCGGTAAGCATTTGTGTGGTCTTCTGGGGAGTTGAGTGCTACAGGGTGGAACAGCCTGAGTTGCTCCAGAAGAATCTTGTGGAGTAGCAGCCATAGCTCAGCTCTGCTCTGATGGGTATGGGTTGAGGGACACACTTTGCAAATCAAAGGCATAAAAACATGGTATGGTAGCAGTATTTGAGCATGGTCTGGGCCATGTCTGTGGTGCATTAGGTGCCTCCTTCAAAACACCTGCAGCTTCTGGCCTGCTTGATGTGTAGGATTGCCTGTTTTGATTGCTCTGCTGATACATTATTTTGGCAAAAATGCTCTTGCTTCTCAGCCTGGCTTGTTCCACCACCTCAAAACACCAAGAAGCAGTTTTGCCAGTATAACTGCACCTCCATGAGCAGACTTACGCCTGTGGAGACATGTTGATCACTTGGGTCTTTGCTGCTGTGTCTAACGCTGCTGTGCACGCAGATGTCTCGGGTTGGCTGGGTGTGAAAGATCAAACAGGACCTGTATTTGGAGCTCAGAAATCTAGGGAAGAGAAGGAATGGGGCAATCAAAGTGGAGGACGTGTGCAGTTTTAATGAGCCTGTTTTCAAAATTCATGGGAGTGACTGATGGGGGTAGGAAAGCAGTGCTGGAAGTGCATGGCTGGTAAATAGAGAACAAAGCAGGTTTTGGACGGCTTGGAGAGACGGGGCTTTGCTATTTGGACTGCAGCGTGTATGCTCTGTGTCTTGTTTGCACTGCATTTCTTGGAGCAAGAAAAGGGTTTTTTAAACCTGTTTAGTGAAGGTAGACTCCAGCCCACCCAAGCAGTGGTGCGGGTACAACTGTGTGTTGTAGCCAAATGGATGTGTGGACTGGAAACTCCTAGCCTAGTCCTGGAAAGCTACTGCAGCGGGGGTGAGCCTGTCTGGTCCATAGCAAGCACACCTGCCTGCTCTTCCCTCTGCTCCCCTCCCTTTCCCCTGGCTGCTTCCAGCCTGTCAATCATACTGATCAACCTCTAATTGCCTCCCAGCCCACGTCAGCATTTCAGAGCACCCCTTGACTTGTAATGTGTTACTGATTGCGAAGCCCGCCCTTCCTACCAACCCCTCCTTGCAGAGCTGGCTCTGGAGGCTCCAAGCAGAGCTCTGGGGCAACACCCTCTCCTCCTACCCCAGCACCGGGGCTCGGCTGCCTTGTTATTCCTGCTCTGCCTCCCTGCCTAGAGGTGTGTGGGTTTTAGTGCCCCGTTTTGCCTGCAGGAACCTCATGCCAGGCGGATTTCAGGATCAGTGAGGGGTTGAGACTCAAATGTGGCTGGAGGGGCATAGTTTGGGGTTTTTTTTTTTTTTTTTTTTTGCTCTACCCCTGCTTCTTCTTAAGGCATGTGCATTGGGGATGGCGGGACAGGAACTTCTGCCCCATCCCTTGGCAACCCAGCAGATGAGAAGGTCCAGGCGGAGGCCCTGGTGGTGCATGCTGCTGCCTGCTGTGCTGGAGGAGGAACCTTCCGCTCCTTCCCCAGCGCTGCGGCACCAAAACAAGTACCAAAGGGAATAGCCAAGATGCGGTTTCTATGCTCCTAATCCGGTGACTGTGGATGCTGGGGGAGAAGAGCAGTGGACCACAGAAAGTGGTCAGGCATATGTGCTGTCTCTGTTGGGATCCCCTTGTAGGGCTGGGGATTGGCCTGGTCCTGACATAAACCTGAAGCCCTCTCCAGGGAGGGAAGAACTAAAGGAGAAAAGGTGGCAGTAGAGACAAGCGGCAGGTAGCAGGAGGCAACGTGTAAGAGCTGCGTGAGGTGCAGAGTGAAGAGCCCGTGGATATGGAACAGCAGCCACCAGGGCAGTGAGCAGAGCACCCCACAGCACCCCACTACTCCTTGCAGGTACCCAAAGGTGGACACTGCCCGCAGACAGGAGAGGCTGTGCCGGGGCTGGCGGGGGTCCCGGGTGGATGGGGAGTGTTTTATTCCTTCTTTTTCACTCCTTGAGACAAACTTAGTGCTTGGTGCCGCTGCACCCTCCCATGAGGACGGGGAGCATACCTGGTCCTGAAGAGCCTAAGCGCTGACCTTGGATGGAGGATTAAACTAGCAGTGGCAAAACTTCCTAAGGTGAGCTGCTGCCTGCCTGGACATCTCCCCGGCTGCTCGGAGCTGACCTGAGCTGGCAGAGGCAGTGTGAAGCTTGCGCTCTTGCAGTTACCCCAGCAAGCAGCTAGGAAACCATCCAAAAACATCTTTGGTTTTAATCTTGTGGTTGGTGATGCTCTCAAGCAGGGACAGGACAGGTGTTGCTCACCGTGGAGAGGGGTGAATCCAAAAGCCCCAGCAGACAGGGCAGTGACAGCCCCCTGCTGCTTCCCTGGACCTTACCAATGGGAGCAGAGGACCATAGCTCCAGGACTACCCTTCACTCCTAGTAACTCAACAGGGATTCTAGGTGGGGGTGCAAGCAGCAAGAAATACTTGTGTGCTGCTGGTACATCTGACCTGGAAAGTGGGGTGTCTTTCTAATGCCTGTGAATTACTATATGATCTCCCTGGGAGGGGTTGTATGTGATTCCGACGGACAGAAGCAGAGGCACGGGACATACTGGCAGCATGCCTGCTGTCACGCAGCCAGTCGGGGTGGGATGCAGAGCAGAGCCAGGCTGTCCTGCATCGCGGGTCCATGCTGCTTCACTGCTGCTCTCTAAAGCAGAGTGCTGACACCTCACCCTGTGACTCGGGGCGGTGGGGACGCCGGAGGCGAGCTGGATGCGTGGTCTCGAGTGGTGGGGAGTGAGTCAGCGCTGGGGGCGGGTGAATCGGTGCCGGGAGGAGCGGGTGGGCTGGGGTACGGGTGGGGATGGCCAGGAGCTGCCACATGGGCGAGTGGGAAGCTGGCAGAGAGCAGGGGCCCAGCAGCAGGTAACAGGGTGAGCCAGGAGGATGAAGAGAGCAAAGGATCATTCTGGGCACGGGCAGCGCTGCTGGCGCCTCTGGCATCATGTGGGGTGCAGAAGCCTGCACCCCCACCGAGCCTGTGGCTTGTCGGTGGGGAGAAGCTGTGTCAAAGGGATGGCACGTGAGGGCGAGCTGAGTGGACGGCTTATAGCTGAAACTTGTTGTGCAGTTGACCAGCAGTTCCTGGGCCCTATGTGTGATGATGTCCTGTGTTTCTTCCACTAAGGCATTGTGCTCCAGGCACACCTCTGGACTGAACATGCACCAAGCCCCAGCTGAGGCTTTCTGGTAAAGCCCCTAAGACAACCCTCCCCATGCCCGTTAGGAAAGGTTAAAAACTCGGACATCGATCCAGCCTCTTAATGTGAGTGCGCATCCTTGCCAGCCTGTTTGGAGCTAGTAAGTGCAATGCCATAGGAGATGGATCCGGGAAATGACAGAGGGGAGCGGAGCCAGGAGGTCCATTACCAGTTTGGTAGGGTGGAAGAAGTGTTGGCTATTTGAGGGCAGGAAAGCAATAACTTTCTCAAAGCCGGAGAAGAAAATGTGGGGCTCTAAAAATGAGCCTGGCATCAGGAGACGGCTCGGTGCAGCTGGGAGGGAGGAATTGAAAATGCAGTGGTGGCTCTGGGAGGAGCCAGGGGTTGGCACTGATTGTTTCGCCTGGATGGGCTTCAAGACTCTGATCTGCCACCATATGGGTGTGCAGTTCAATAACATCACATGGGGGTCTGTTTCCAGCCACCCAGGAGGGGGTATAGCTTGGACACCGGAGACAGTGCAAAATTTGACAAGCCTTAGGAGATACTCACTTCTTGCCTTGTGTTGCTTGGGAGCATATTCCTGGACAGTACCCCAAACATGAGACACTGCCATGGGAGCCTGGGGTTGTAACCCCTTTTCCCTCTCAACCCCTATTTGAGACCCATAGCTTGTCTCTGCCCACTGCTGAAGGTTGGCATCATTAGTACCTCAGCAGTTGGATCTCTGTGCTTCATACAGCCCTCCAAATCTAACTCTTCCCAGGGACACTGAGCAAATGCAGTAAGAGAGTGACCGTCCAGAGGGGAGGCTGGGCGAGGGTGAGCGGTGGGGGCTGCCTTCCCACCCTCCTGCCAGAGGACTGCTGGCTGGCAGGGTTGTGGTTCCCCCTGGAGATGGACACTGCCTGGAGAAGCCCTGTCAAAGCATTGTAGCAACCAGCAGCCCTTCTTTGAGCTGCTGGAAAAGGATCCCAGGAGCCATCAGGAGGCTTTTGGAGACCTTATGTTAAACCTGTTTTTCAACACCTGCTGGCACTTGGTGCTTCCTGAGCCTGGAGCAGGCTGCGAGAGGATGCTGGCTCACTCTCATGTGCTGGATCTAATCTCACCCTTTCTCAGGAAGATCTTCCCAGAGCTTAAGGGTCTGATGTAAAATAAATGCTGAGTGTGCCCTTAAGTCTGCTTGCATTGGTGAGGGAGCTGCAGGTGATCAGCCATGCTGCGGCACCCAGCCCTAAGTAACCCTCCCACGGTGCCATCATCTTCCCATGACAGGAGAAAGGTCCTTTGCTTATGCTCCCTTGACTCATCCTGTCCTCCGCTTCCAGCAAGAGAACGCTTGGTGTTGGTAAACAGCATGTTATAAATAGGCAACTGATGCTATATTGGGAGGAGTTTTCTGTGCTGGTGAGCACAGGCATAGTGGGACCTGCGCCTGGAAGCTGTGAGCTCGGCAGGCAGGAGTGTGGAGGGACTGGTGACCCCCTCATCAAGGGGTTGCTGTGGGTATGGCTGGGGGAAAGCTGCCTGAGCGCCAGCTCTGCCCCCCTAGCCTTGGGGAGCCATCCACAGCCTCCCACCCCACCAACATGTGGATGGGGGCATTGGAGAGGAGGCTTGAAAGTAGCTAGGACTCGGGGAAGGAGTGAGATGCACATGGCTGTGTTGGGCTACAGTTATCCCTGAGGGGCTGCAGGTGTTTTCATGTAGGGACAAAGATACTGGCAGTAGTGGGGTAAAACTTGGGGCAGGGTCACTGTCAGCTTCCTCCTGTTGAAATGGTCCCTGACTTGGGAGGAGGTATGTGGCCAGCATCTGTGCGAGACTCTGAAGATGAGCAAGTGACTGTCCTGGCCTGCTCTGCAGTGTCCACCGGGGTGCTGGGTAGAAGGCACAAAGTGAGGGATCTCTCTTTGATTGCTACCCGGTCACACACACGCACACATCCTTGAGCCTGTGCCGCTTGGAGAGCAAGTGTTAACCCTCAAGTGCTGCTGGGGCTGTGGATTTCTGATGAGCCGCAGTAAATGAGCGAGCCCTCAAGTGTGCGTGTGATGTGGAGCCCAGCAGAGCTCCATGCAGTGGGGTTGATCCTCGGAGGTCCCGGCGTTGACCCTGATAGGATGTGTCCCCCTGCCACCAGACCTGGCAGTCAGTCCCTGGCAGCCATGCCTGGTGGCTGGCACCGCGGCCTCGACAGAGGCCTGATTTCCGTACACAGGGATTCCTCAGAGGCTTTGACCGGAATGCCAGTCGGGTGGTGTAAGCGGAGGGCAGGGTGCCAGGGGTGAAATTCCAGCCTCCCCACTTGCTTATGGGGCTGTGGCAGGCCTCTGGCGTAAACAGGCGGGCAGGGCAGCGGTGACAGGGCTGCCTGCCCAGGAGGAGAGGCTGGAGGAGGTGCTGCCCTCCTGCATCCCTGTACTTTCGTATTTCAGGCCTGGAGGAGCTAAGCATGCCTGCCAGGTTTGCTCTGGGGGCAGCTGGGCACCTTCCCCTCTGGAGGCTGGCCTGGGAGATGTGCTCCCAGCCCCAGCAGCAGCATAGGGTGGAGAGGGGATGTCCCCACCGCAAGTAGCTGTGATTCAAGGAGGATCTGTGAGTTGGCACACCTTCTAAGGTGATGCTTAGGCAGGGGACTGCTGAGTCTGCAGCCTTCCCCCCATCAGACTGGAGGGTGACTGGGGGAAGGAGCAGCTGGGCTTGCCTGGGAGCTCTCAGGAGGGCAGCGGTGGCTTGCAGAGTGCAAACTGAATCTGAACGCCCTTGCAGTTTGAGAAGTGGAGGTCTGCTGCTCAAATAAGCAGCGTTGTCCAGCCTTACTCTATGTTGTCCGGGTTGTGTTTTAAGCCATGTAAACCTAATGCTGCCTAGCACTTTCCTGTGAAGAACCAGGCCGGCTCCTCTGAGCTGACTGGGATGCGTTGGAAGAGCCAGGCAAAAGGCATCCCAGGAAGAAGCCTGACCAGCATGTGAGACGAGGCAGTGCTTTCTCCATTGATAAAAAGCAAAATGTCCTGTAAGAGGCTCCTGCCTTGTCTCTAGCATGTAGCATATGTCTTTCCACACCATGATCTGAAAAGCAAACGTTAGGAAGCCTCTTCTCCATCATGAAGTAACGGAAGTCACCTCTGCCCTTGGCATCTGTAGATCGCCTGCCCCGGTGGAAGTGCAGGACACCCTAGATCATACAGCTTCTTGGGGAAACTGGAGTACTCAAGTGCTTTAGCGCAGGAGACCTTTTCAAAATACTCCGTAGCAGTGCTGGAGATGCAAAGGCCGTGTTGGTTGTGTGGTAGTGTTTGCCAAGAGCCAGGCAAGCCCTGACACTAATGCTGATGATCAGTAGCAAGTCTGGCAACAAGGTTCAGGTGTGTCCCACTGTGTAAAAATGGGACAACTAGGATGTTTGAATGTTTGTTGATTTAAATGGGAAAACTGAAGTTCACCATGTAGCAGTTGACATTTGTCAAACTACTGTGTTTATTTAAAAAATAAAAAAAGCTGGCTTTCCCCTCCTACTGTGAGCAGTTTGGACACCATGGGAGGCAGCTGTGCCGGAAGGAAATGGGAAGCCAGAGGGCAAGCTAGGATGACAGGGTATAGGGGTTTAGATATTTGGCCACGATGTGACTGAAAGAGAACTCTTTGGCCTCTCAGGCTATGAATGCAGAGGAGTTGTGCTGCAGACCAAGGAGACTGCAGTACCATTCTCCCTCTGGCTCTGGCCATATCTGTGCTTGGGACGTTCAGGCACAATACAGCTAGAAAGATGCTGACCACAGAGAGACATCAACCGTGGAAACAGTCAGAGGCTGGAAAGGTGTGCTTGGAAAGATGCCAGATGTACAGAGCTTAGCTTAAGGAGGCAGGTAAGATGTCTCCTGACAGCAAGGGATCTTCAATCCCCTTGCTGAGAAGGGGGAGTAGTATTTTTGGAGGAGCAGCCAGAAGCAGTAGTAGTGAAATTTGGAAACAGAATCAGGAGGAATGGCATGTCTTTCAAGCCTGCCAGAACCCTTTCCTCATGAAGAAAAGAAAGCTTTCTGGTCTAGGATCATTTATTTAACCAGTCACTATGAAGTGTGCTGCAGGAACGTATTTCTCATCATCAAAGAAAAATTCTAGTTAAGCTACTTGATCTTTGCTGCCTCCACCCTGAGACACTCAACTGGGGCTGTGTTGATAACCGGTGCACATAGCCGGGGTTCAGAGAATGGTCTTGGAAAACATCTGGTGCTTGAAGCAGAGAACAGTGCTCAAGTCTGTCCCTTTTTAGGTAAACACTTTAATTTAGCCATGTACTTAAGTTATGATGACTTCAGTGAGAGCGTTTCAAGGTAAGTATGTACTTAGGAGCTTTCCTGAGCAGGGATGATTCCTTTTGCATGAAGATCCTTGGAGAAATATCTTAACAAGCATTAGCCCATACAGCTGCCAAAGCTAGATTTGCGTTGGGAGAAATACTAAGCGGTAACCTCATCTGGGTTATTAATTAGTAATTAATCTCAGAATGCCATAATCTACTAATTGCTTTTATACTCCTGCTCCTGCGATGTGTTTGGGAAGGCCAGGCAAACTTCATGCCTATAAGGAAAATTCTGGAGGAACTGCTTGCTATTCTGTCATGTTGTATTAGAGGCCTCAGCCACTGCTTTAACAAGTGATTTTTCTTTTCATGCAATGCATGTGGTATGTTGTCCTGATCCAGAAACGATGTATGGAACAGCATGTTCACCTTCTCCAGCGTGTGAACCAGCAAAGAACAGTTTTGTTGTCTGAAGGCACCCTGATCATCTTTGGGGTCCACTGGCTCCTCTTTATTTGAGCGTACTGCCCCTCCCGCCCACCTCAGTGATGCTGCACTTCACATCAGTCCATACAGCCAGATGCCTCTTCCATGCAAAGGGACCACCCAGGAGCGTGACTTCTTGGTGGAAACCTATGGAACAGGATGCTTTGATGAATCCTGCTAGTGGTGTGCTGTGTGCTGGTACCCATGTCCAGGGGAGGTTTGGGGTTGTGGGTACAGGGTGACCTTCAAACTTCAAGGCTTCACGCAAGGATGGAGACACAAGGTCAGAGATGAGATTCCCTTGCAGGCTTGGGGCACCTGGACCCCAGCCATCAGTGCTGTCACACTGTATTCTTTTGGCATTAGAAGTCGTCTGTGGAAGCACAGAGTACAAGGCAGTGCTTTGGGAGGGAGAGGTGGTCTCGGGAAACATGGCCAGAATAAACAGTGGGTCTTGGCTACCACTGACACATAAGGATCAAGGCTGAAGGGCTTAGCCTGGCAGCAGAGGTGGTGGGATGGGAGCAGTGCAGTTCTGAGCGTGGTCCCTCTCAGGGCCGCCGCTGCCGCGGCTCCAATCAGGCAGTTCCCCACTGATTTGCACTGTTTAGGGTGGTGCTTTCCCTGGAAAGCAGCCTCCAGGTGCGCAGGCTGCCTTACAGCAGCTCCAGGCCACAATGCTTAGTTGCTCCTGGGTGTTCTCCAGACTCAAGCCCGTGGAAAGCACCCACTGCTGTTTTCCTTTCAATGCCACAGCCTGGAGGAGCAGAGCCCAGGAGATGCTGTGGCTGCCTGGCAGGCATGCCTGAGGGAGCTGCCAAGTATCCAGTCTTAGTTCTGTGTGATGCTGGTCCATCTGGGCAGGAGGGCCCTCCTGACTTAACCTCCAGCAGCCCTTGCTGCACAGTATTTGGTGTGCTCCACACTGCTTCTGGGGTGACCTCCAAGCCATCTCCTTCATGTCAAGTCAGGATTTCAGTGGTCTTAATAGGTGTGAGCACCCTGGCTTCGGGCAAGAGGAGCTCAGGTTACCAACTGCAAGTCTTTAGTGGACTTTCATAGGCTTGATATTTGCTCTTGTGGAGCTGTGCTCCATGGATAAACAGTGACTCAGAGTGGCTTTGCCCAGTTAAAGTACTGTTTCTTTGTTTGTCCTAACACTGAGATAGAGTCCGGATGACATGAGGCTTGCACTGCTCTGTCTTACCGAAAATTCAATGCCCTCCTCCAAGTCCAAGCAGCCACTTTATCTCACACGCCTTTATCTGCGGATCTGGGAGCCAGGCTGCTTGCCTTGAAGTACCACTTCGGTGTTCCTGGTCTCGGCTGGACGCCATCATCTCTGTGCCCAGCGCCCGACCGGCACTTTGTTTCCTGTGTTCCCAAGCCAGGCCCAGCTCCTCTTGCCAAGCCCCACGGTGTGGAGAGAGACCATTGAAAAGAAGAGCCCGGTCAGCATCTCTCAAGTGCTGGTGGCTGGCTGAGAGCCCGGCATCCCCAGGCTGGTGCGTGTGAGTGACTCCTGCCTGCAGGCCCCAGCAGTCAAAGGCAGGCAGAGCTGCTCTCAAAACTCAGAGAGGTGTTCAACCCCTCATTCTTCCCAGCAGGTAAAGGTTATTGGGGAGCTGCCTCTAGATTAGATCCCTCTGTCAGCATCAGAGCAAACATCCTGCAGAGGAGGAATTGGGACATCTTTGGGCACTGATATGCAAAGTGAGGTCCAGCAGTTCTCTCTCTGTAGCATAGACAAGGGCTTGGGGGCAAGGACAGTCTCAATGCTGCGTTTAATGTCCATCTCGCTCTATGACCTTTGTTGTTTATTCAGTGCCCAGCAGGAGTTCAAAATTGGTCTCTCACAGCCTTTATCTCCCTTGTTGGAGTTCAGTAGCTTCTGCAACAGAGTGTGTAAGGGGAACTGTATGCTGTAAAGCCTCAAGGTTTTTCCAGTGTCACAGTGTCCTAGTTTGGACATCCTTGTGGCCAAGGTTGCCCTGCTGCTCTTAGTTGTACTGGGTGCTGTGCCAGCCCTGTGTGTAGTGCCCTGGTCCTGTGCCATGGGTTGGGTTGTGCTGCCGTCGCTCTGACTCCTGTCATGATTTCCCCAGCAGATGCAGAATGCTGGTTCCTAGATGTTCTCCTATAACCGTCCTGGCTTGCTGGCCACATCCAGACCTCTTGCTGTGAGAGCCCTTTGCTGATGCCTGCTGTTGTTGAGGAACAATTGACTTCTTTCCTCCTCCTCCTGTGGCTGCCGAATCTCTTCTCAGCATGGAGTCGTAAAGGGAGCTCAATTCTGCCTGCTGCAGGGCTGTGATTACATTGACCTTTGTTGCTTGCCTGTGCTGTGGGTCCTTCGTAGACCAACTCTGCAAGGCAAGTGCTACCCTAGGAGTGCTGTAAGGAAGGTGAGGAAAAGGCGAGAACATCCCCAGCCTGCAAAGTGCAAACACTTGGAGCTGCAGTCTGCTTAAAGACCTTTGTAAAGGATCAGCCTTTATTTGTTATGGGAAGGGTGCAGGTGCCAGGGTTTGGAGTAGATGTTCCTGTTGTTGTAGGAGCAACACTGGGAGGCTGCTCCTGCTGGAGGTCATGCAGCATCCTGGCTGCTTGCCTCCCAGTGCCCACAAGGGAAGGGGTTTCCCTCTAGGCTTCCTGGTTTCCTTACATCCCATGTGTTTCTTGCTGGATGAGAGTGCCAAGCTGGTGGGCCCTTCCCTGCTAGTGCCAAGCTTCCTCCCCTTCTGATGTGAAGGAGGGTTTTTCTGTGTGCTGCTAAGTGTTATCTAAGCTTACCCCCAATAACCTCCGAGTGAGCAGCTTGCATGCTGCAGAATAAGGAGTAGGGATGCTCCCAGGGCTGACGCAGCAGGGTATCCTACCAGCCTCTGGTGAGGAACGAGCTGTGGAGCCCTGAGAGGCGGCTTGGACAACTCTGAGAGTTGCTCCTTGCCACTGCTTGGTGACTTGCATCACCAAGGGTTTCCTTGGTGGGAAGTGCTGATCACCCTGTGTAGGTAAGCGATTGTAATTATGCCTAGTGGACAAAATTCCCGTGTCTGAGCGCTGTGCTGCAAGGAGGTAAAGACTCCTGTCATGCAGAAGTGAGAAGGAGGAAACAGTCAATGTGACCTTGAGAGACTAGCTCAAAAACCTGGTTTTATGAGACACACACATATGCTTCACTCAAGAGGAAAAGCTGTGTGCAGATGAGAATACCCAGTCTGTGAAACAACTGGTAGGGGATAGATATGGGGCATGAGGGAAGGCAAGTATGTTAATACTCCCTTATGCACAAGAGGATTAAGATGAGAGATAAACAAGAAGATCTGAGATGAGGTGAGCTTACTGATAAACAAAGGAAAAAGGGATGAGAGCTGGGAGAGGTGCAAAGCTCCTGCTAAAAATGTGTACCTGTGCAAAACGGACAAGATAGAATAGAATCATTAAGGTTGGAAAAGACCTCTCAGATCATCTAGTCCAACCGTCAACCCACCATGCCTACTAAACCGTGTCCCGAAGTGCCATGTCAACACGTTTTTTGAACACCTCCAGGGATGGTGACTCCACCACCTCTCTGGGCAGCCTGTTCCAATGCTTGACCAAGATGGCATTTGGTCACTTAAGAAATGGAGGGAAACATGGCAAAATTCAGAGTAAATAAGGGATCACCAGGGAGATTGGTCCATGTTTCAGCCAAGCCAGTTGTCATGCACCTGAACAGCTCTCCTTCACAGTGCTCGAAAGCCAAACTGATATTTGTGCAGTAAAGATCCTGTATGAATAGTCACTCTCACCTAAAAGATCAAGTATGGGAGAGCCAACCTTGGGGCAGGCCCACAGATACTTTGCAAGGAAAGTGCAGGCCATGTGCAAGTAGTGTAAGCGCTGATAATAGACATGCAGAAGATAACCAAGAAGAGAACCCCTGAGGAACAGCCCATATGCTACTGGGATCCATAAACCAGAAGCTGAAAACCACTGGTGTTGAGAGATGGTGGAGTATCCATCCTTGGGTTTAGTAAACGTCCATTGGGAATTGGTAGAGTTTCTACTGCTGGGGTGTTGGGTGATAGGTGAGGAAGTCCCATTTTCTGTGACTTACTCCCAACCAGGGCTTGTTTGCCATGTGGCCACTGCTCTGCAGAATATACAATGTGAAGTCCAGCACCTCATCAGTCTCACCACTCAACTTATTTGTGTTGCATCTGCTGTATCACTACCAGCATATGCCTACAGGAAACAAGAGAAGCCAAACAGTCAGCGGTATTTCTTTATAGACTATAAAGTACAAGCTGGCAGACAAACTTGGTTTCTTTCTGATAGATTTACAGCCCAGGAGCTTGAAGGGAAAGTGACAAGTGATATATTTGGAACTAAAGTGTTTGATTCGGTGACTCATGAAATCTAACACTGAAAATTTAATGCAAATCAGGTTGGCTGTGACTCTGCCGTGCAGACTGAGAGCTGATTGGTGTGGAGAACTGTTGGATAGGTTTGGGCTTCGTCTTGATGGCAGAGGAGGAGACAGGGCCTTGCTGTGGACTAGGGTGGGACACACGGATGGGACCCTGGGGGTGTCCATGTGGCGTCGAGACTCCGTAGTGTTTGTCAGGCGGCAAACAAGATGGGGCTGGGGATCTCTCCTTAGTGGTGCAGAAATGCTGGGTGCCGTGGCTGTGTTAGTTCCTTGTAGCCGGATGGAGGCAATTGGGCTGCTGCCTTGGCAGCAGAGCCGCAGCATGGTGTTGCATGGGTGCTGCTGTTCCACCAAACCTTCCTGGAGGGGAAGGGGACACCATCAGCCCTTCCCTGATGGCCAGACAGGGACAGACACCCCTTGCCCAGGAGCACCCAGTCCAAGGGGATGTGAAAACTGAGGCAGGTGGGCAGCAAGGTGTGACGTGGGAGCAAAATGCAGAGCCAGAGAGACCAAAGAGCCTCTAGGCTGAGGACAGATTAGCCAGCTGAGATGAGAGGAGCATGAACCACAGTGTACCAGGGTTTCGAGCCATGGTACAGCCCCTCTTGGCATGGTACGTTATGTTCAGGGCACCATACGACTTGAAAGCACCAGCAGATTGGAGGGAGTTCCTGTAAAAATGAGGCATAAAAAAGGCCTAGCTGTCTGGAGCTAAATCGGTATCGCTTGGCAAGGCAGACAGTTTCCAGTGGGCGAAGGCAGCATGAAGGGTTTTGCTGACGTTCAAAGGCAAGGTTTCGTGATTGACTATCCTAGGTGATGTTGAAAGGGACAGAGTTGTGAAATGGACAGGTTCCCTGACCTTCATGGAAGTTAGTGCCCAAAGGCTCTTCTCCTTATTGAAAGTCATGGATGAGAAAATAACCTCCAAGAAAGAAGAAGTGTTATGTGGCCTGGTCAAGGGAGGACTGTCAAGATGAAGTTGTGGAAATAAAATGGCTTGGTTTCACTTGAAACTCGAAGGTTTCCCTGATGCTGAGATTTCCCAGCTTGTGGAGTGTTTTTTCCCAGGGAAGGGAGTTCTTCAAACAGCCCTGTTTCAAGCCTTTGAAACGAAGGAGCAGCGCAGCACTGAGCCCCAGGAAGTAAGCAGGGGTCTCCAAAACATCCGTGTCCCTTCAGGATCATCCTCTAGCAGGTTCTGAACAGAATGTTGGGAGGAGTTCCCCTCCTCCTTTTGGGTAGGGAAGCCATGCTTCCTTCCCATTTTGCTCATGAAGTGATCTCTGTAGGTCTCGGTTGCCTTTCGGAGAAAATCAAACCCAGGTTTCTCATGGATCCAAAGGCTCCCTGCTGTTACAGTCTACTTCTATCCCTGCCAGGCGCTGTCCCAGCGCAGATGAGCCACTTGTGTGGTCAGCTGTGCTTACAGCTGTGCTGGGGGCAGGACCAGGGGTTCCCAAGCAGCGGGACGTACACAGCCAGCAGTACGCAAGCTGCTGCAACATGGTGCTCCGAGCAGTGTGGGGCCAGAGGCTGGCCGTGACAGTGGCGGTATCTGCCAACACTGGGGCTGGGAGCTGATACACACAAAAAAAAGGTGTGATGCCCTTTGCTGGTACATATTTGAGGCCTGATGCAAAGCCAGCTGGAAGGACTTTGGACCCAGGGCAAGGGTGCACTTAGTTTTTGCTTTGAAGAAGCTGAGCCTGTCAGATCAAAGCTTTGGAGGCCCAGTGTCTGCTTGGCTAGCTCATACAGACGATGAAGCGTGCAGGGAGCTTTGTGTGTTGACTGGAGGAGATGGAGAGGAGACAGAGAGATGCAGGGCTTTGGCAGGCCCTCCTCCTTCCTGGTGATACAGGACTGGTCCCAATTGTACACTCATCGGTGCTTTGCCCAGACTCGTTTGAAATGCACTGGTAGCACATTTGCTTCTTGATGCTTTTTCCCTTGGCCTGCAGATCCCATTCCTTCTCACCGCACCTGGCGTGTCAGCACTTCTCTAGCCCCTCAGCTGCCTGAAAGCCCCATGCCAGGTCTGAAGCATGGCACAGGGCAGCTTTCCCACCGCTCTGTCTGCAGCAAGAGTGCTGTTTATCCCTTTTCTTTGCTGCTGTACTCTGGGAAAGGCTTTCAGCTAATTTGCAAGCCTCCATCTCTCCTGAGGCTTTTCCCTGCTTGCTTGCCAAGAGTCAGACTGTTCTTCCTGTGGTGTGTTCATGGCTGCAAATGGTTTGCACAGAGCTCTGCTGGGCTTCACCATCGAGGGGCAGGTAACCTAGGTGACTGTTTGAGGGGTGAAAAGGCTCCCTCAACCTTGGGTGCTGGCTGCTGCGTGAAGGTCCCCAAGTGCCCAGTGCAGGCTGGTCTGTGCTGCCCTGGCAGGCTCAGGGTGGCATGTCCTCCAGACTCAGGTCCCTGGCATCACGGCACGGATCGCCTGTGGTGCTTGGGAGACCAAGAGGACCCCAGAGGAGCAGGTCTGCAAGGTACAGGCCGTGGCCCCAGCACCTCTGGGGCCAGCAACCAAAACGCACCTCACCTCCCTGAACGTTATGGCCTAGATTTGGTAAACTTTTGGTAGTTTTTTTTTTTTTTAATCTGGAAAACTCTAGTATCCTAACCCCACATCTGCTGGTATCCGGCTGCCTGTCTCTGTGCCCCCAGGCCATTGTGAGACTGTCACATTTCCATAAATGAATGTGTCTCTACCAGAGCACAATCTTGCTGTTGTAATTACAGATGTGGTTATTAACATTTACCAGTGAGAAAACAAATGAACGTAGCTTGTGTGCTTACATTGTTCTGGCTGCAAGAGCAGGCGTATGCTTTATTGATTTATATTTTTCTGCAAGCGTTTCTCAGGCCACCTCCTCGTGTCTGGCTGACATCAGTGGTGTGGCTGGAAGAACACAGCTAGGCACTTGCCCGTGTCAGTGCATCTGTCTGCCTGTAAGCTGGCTGTCCAGCTTCTCCATCACTCCTGCCTGAGTCCCAGCAGAGTGCTTTCTCTTTCTTCTTTCCTCCTGGTGCCAGGGGTTTGGCAGAGGATGCGAGAGCTGGGCGTGAGGGGCAGAGACTCCAGGGTGAGCTGGTGAGGAGAATGGGAAATGCTCCATCTGGGAGGGCCTGCAGCACTATTTTCATTGCGTGCCCTGGCTATGCTGTGCCACAGCAGAGTTCAGTGTGGGGCAGGCAGCCTCCTCAATGGGTGCCTCCTGGTCCCCTGCCCTGCAAGAGCCATTCGGGGCCTCTGCTGGGTGTCACCCCCTGCCAGGCTGCAGGATGACTCCAGAGTGTGCATCAAGATGCTCATGCAGGCTGAGACACAGCCATGGAAGGGCCAAGGCATGTCACCCTGGCCTTCCCAGCCTCATGCCTCCTTCTTCCTTCTTTTCCTTTGCAATGGACGGACGGGAGCATGGAGGCTTGCTTGTCCTCCTACGTGGGTGCTCATCCAAGAGGAAAACCCATTGAGCTGTGCTGACCTGCAGGCTCAGGACAAAGGCGAGGAGGAGAGCCCAGCTGGGTCCACCAAGCCCTTGATAGTGGCGGTTCCCAGGGCTGTGTCTGCTCAGGGCTTAGCAGGCAGGAGCTGCGCTGGAGGCTGCATGCACTGCAGCGCCTGGTGGGATGTGCTTTAGGGACTTCAGCTAGGAAGGGGGATGATGCCTCTGCTCCTGAGACGTGGGGATAGAAACATGGGGCAGTGTGGACACGCCAGTCCTGCTGGGGCTGTAGAGGCTGTGGTGCGGGGCAGCGAGCAGGATTCTCTGGGGTGCGGGAAGCAGGGGGACTGCTGCATCCTCCCATAGAGAAGGGGATGGAGTCCAGTATTGCTGAATAAGAGCTGAAAATGCCTTTTGGCAAGTCTTTCTATGCTGTCCTTGCTGTTTTGAGGAAGTCAGCATTAAATGTGCAGAGTGCAGGAGGGGAAGGCTCTGGAGCTTGCATGGGACCTGGTGTGATGTCCTGCTCCTACTGCCTCCTTCACCCCGCTGTGTGCTGTGGTGGGAAGCCATGCTCGTGGTCAGGAAAGGGCTTGGACACCTTGGGCTGGTTCCCACTGCCCCCGCCCTTGCAACAGCTTCCCACCAACTCCCTGCACCTTGGCTCTCTTGATGCGCAGGAGCTCGTGCTGATATTAGCATCTCAGCCCAGGCGGAGCCAAGCTCACCCTGTCCTACGGCCCTCGAGGGGGAGGAGGGACCAAAAAAGGCACCTTTAACCATGTCCTGGTACAGGACAGCGTGTGTGGTCACAGGGGCTCCCTTACCTGTGGTGGTAGCATAGGTGTGAGGAGGCACCCAGGGTCCTTCCCCAGAGGCAGGCAGTGGGATCTGAACAGAAAGCTTTGCAAAACCATCTCTGCCTTGGGTGGAGGCAGGGCATCAGGTGTGTATTTGGGGAGGGGGGCAGTTGATGCTGGAGAAGTCCCCTTCTCCCTCCCATGCTGCTGGAGGGGGTTTCCTTTCATAATTGGGAAGTACGCTGCTGCACCACAAGACTGCTTGCTGTGAGCGCCGCCTTTCTCCCCGCCTGTGCTTTGCTTAAAACACTGCACCCAATGTCAGCTGCTTCCAGGACCAGGCCTGCACCTTGCAGCATGGGACATGTTGCAGCATGCCCTGCCTGGTCGAGGTTGGGGACAGAGGGTCCCCTGGAGCGGCCATCTGAGACCAAGGCGCAAATGGAGTGTGAGGACAGAGGTATTGTCAGCCCCACGGGTTGTGCTGTGCCTGGCAAGACCAGCCAGGCTCCTGCTCAGCCGATAGGCTCCTGGGATGAAGGATGCTACGTAGGCACTGTCAATAGAGCCTGCAGAGATAGACACCAAGCTTTTTCTTAGTTGCCTAATTTGTGTTGTAACCCCAGAAGAAGCTGGGCACATTGGTGGGTGTGACTTGAAGTGATGTGAGGGCAGGTCACCTCTAGCCTGCTGCTGGCTGTGCCTGCAGCTGGGGGAGCTGCAAGGGCAGAAGTGCTCCAGGCATCCCTGCAAGCTTTCCCAGCCTTCCCACACACCTCAAGCACTTCTGTCTCCATGGGTAGCCCCTTTTTGTGCTTACCAGCTGGGCGGGAGGTTGCATACCTAAGGACTGCCGCTGTGCTGCCTGGCTGGGCTGATGAAAAGGCAGTGTAAGCCTTGGGCATATGCCACAGCTTTTCCATTACTGGGTGTTCTGGCTGGGTTCCTGGGGAGGCTAGGAGGGTTTATCTCCAGTCCCTTCCAGTCCATCCTCCAGGCTTCAGAAGAAAAATATATCCCTAGGACCTGTCTCTGTGAAATGTGGCTTAAATTACCCATAGGCTTCCAAAGTTTGTCTTGAACATGTAATGGTTTGTGTAAATAATGATTGGGATGGGATCATGGGCAATGTGAGCGTATGAGTCTCATTTCTTTTAGAAAGATGACCGGAAAATGGGGCTATAAAGCATGTAGGAGTGAGGTAAACAGTTTGGTCTCTGCAGAGGAAAATCATAGTTCCCTGATCTGTTGCAAGTCTTTCAGTACTTCGGTAAAATAGTAGGTAATATTTGGCTAGCTTGCATAACTTGCTTGGATGTTCAGAAAACCTCTGAATTTCCTCACAAAAGACTGTTAAGAAAACTGTCCAGTGGAGGAGATGTAGGGTCCTGGATCAAAAACTGGCTGAGGGTCCACAAACAAAGCCTAGGAGTGAATGAGGAATTTCAGTGTGCCAAGAGCAGAGGGATGAGGTCCTTCATTAATAATGACCCAGAAAAGATAATGTGCAGCAAGGTACCCAAAATCTGCTGATACCCTGGAGTCGTTCAGATTTGTCAAGATGAAGCGACTCCAAAGTGACACCGTGTGAAGCAAAGTGGTGTGAGGCGATGAGGAAGCGGGTACTGAGAAGCATGCAGCTGGGTGTATTGGAAGGAATGATTTGTTCTGGGGCATGGCTGGCTTCTAAATTACTGTGGCTACTCAAGGCGGCAGCGTTGCAGGCCGGTTACAGAGATGCTTTTCCTCAATATGCAAAAATGCCACTGGAGAAGTAAATCATGCTCAGCCACACGAGGAGTAGCGTAAGGAGAGATGCTGAGAGCATCAGGATGCTGTTCTGGCATTCAAGGTCATTTCCCTACCTAGCATATTGTATGCAGTTCTGGTCACCTTTCCATAGGGTCAAAAGAGAGGATATATTGGGGACGTGCAGTGAGAGTGGTTAGAGCTGGAAGACACTTCGTGTCGTGGGAAGGAGAGGTTACTTAATAGTAGTGAGCTTAGTAGGTCTAGAAAAAGCAAAAGCTTTTATTCTTTGCCTTTTCTCACTATGCAAGGAGATCTGAAGGCTGTGGAGTTGCAGGGGGATCGTAGTCTTTTACTCAACATCTGGAACTCATTGCTGCAAAATACCATTTACAACCTAAAAGTTTACAAGATTCCCAAAAAGAGGAATGAGAGGTTTTTCTCTTTGCAATGATACTATCTAGGCTGGCACTTCGAGGTAAAAACAGAGGGGTATAACCATTCACGGTCCAAAGCGTGTGACTTTCATTTGGTGAGTTTCATCCCATCATTTCTTCCCATACCTCCTGTGGAGCTTCCAAGTCTCTCATTAATTCAGCCACGGTGAATTATCCTGCCTGGCTCCCCAGTTGGTTCCCAACTGTGATCTCATGGCTTGGCTTTCTTCTCCTGCTTTTCTACTCCCTTTTTCTGCTCCCAGCAGCCCTGCTCCAGCTCTGTACCTGTGAGTATCTCTTAACAAGCTGCTTGGTGGCTTTTCCAATTTGGCTGACCCCCCTCAATGCCTGTACCCAGCTGGGCTTTTGCTCATCATGGTGCCCTTTGTCATCAGTGCTTCAGCTGCTTTGCAGGTGTGCATCCATACCAGCTAAGCCGGGAGGGATCACTTTGAAGCCGAGCTCTCTAGGACACTGCAGTGAATGGTTTGGTAGTCATTATCCAGCCAGCATTGTGCTGTGATGCTGATAAATCTCTGCAGCCAGGCGGGAGATTGCCAGGATATACCCATGAGCTGGAGGGAAGAGCCTTGTGCCCTCTCTGCTAATGCCACCATCCAATGTGGAGCTAGAAGGGCAGGGCTGGTGGCAGGGGGCATCTCTGGGACAAGAGGCTGAAACCAGCATAGGGCAGTGGTGGTGGGTTTCTCATGCTTTGGGCAGGTGATGGCTCTTTGCCCGGCCCACCAGGATGGCATTTCTGGGCTTGGGTAGGCAGCCCCTGAGCATTGCCCAGAAGTGATGCTGTGCCAGCCAGCCTTTCTGCACGGTATGTGGTGGTAGTGAAGGATTTGGGGTGGTTGGTGGGTGCTGGATAAGAAGGGTGGTTCAGGGATTGGCAGCCTGGGTAGATCTTTCCGTCTGTTATCGCTGCTTCCTTCTGCAGCTGATGGGGTTTTCTCTCCCCTGTTCCACAAAGCAGTTGTGTTTCTGCTGTTGATTTGTTGTTTCTAGACCATGCCGGTGATACTCAACTTGCATTTATCCATTGCTAGCGTGGTCTTCTCTCCATTTCCTGTGGAGCTGCTCTGCATAGGAGGAAGATCTCCCCGTGTCCAAGCAGTGATGCTGACCCGAGCCCAGCTGTGGGTCTTGTAGCAATTTGGGGAGGGCACTGAAATAAATAAAATATTTGACCAGCTAAATAGTAGAGCCTAAGCCTCCTCTCTGTCCTCTGTGTGGTTGCATCTAAATGCACCCAAGTCAGAGGAAGGAAAGAAAAGAAGCAGGGGGTGTAACCAGCCCCTGATGGGTGCCCTGGGAGCTGGGGGCTGAGGCCTGCGGTGAGTGGAGGGTGGTGATTCAGCCTAATAAAGTTAATGGCATGCAGCCAGGCAAAGGAAATTGTGGGATCATGATGCAGTGACTGTCCTGTCGCAGTTTGTTTCCATCATCCAGACATGACTTCATGTCCCCACCACCCCACCCTTTCGTTCTTTCCTGTACCTAAACATTCTCCCTGCTGAGGGGAAGGGGCTGAGACACCATGACCATGAAAAAGAAGTGCACCTAAATGGCGTGAGAGTGGGAGAACAAGGACGGGAGCTCTAGGATTGTGCTTGGTGGGACCACAGCTGCTGAAGCACCCAGGCTCTTCCAGCACCCCCCAAACTCAGCGGGCTTCTCCAGATGACCTTGTCCCTGGACACTGGTTCCCAGGAAAATCCTCTAGCACAGAGGAGCCTGAGATAGCAGGCAAGGTTGGCCCCTAACTCCAACAGGGCTACGCTGTCGTCCAGCTGGTGTGTATCTAACCAGGCCTTTTTCTCCTTTCCCCAGGGAAGACGATGAAGCTGTAGAGATGCTTCCCTACGTGATCGCCACCCTGGGCTCAGCAGGGGCCACCTGCAAAGCCTCCGCATGCAACAACAGCACCAAGGACTACTGCTACAGTGCCCGCATCCGCAGCACTGTGCTGCAGGGGCTGCCGTTTGGTGGGGTGCCCACTGTCCTAGCCCTCGACTTCATGTGCTTTCTCGTAAGTTGCTTCAGCACCCTTTCCCCTAATTAGCCATGAAGGAAGGACTGTGGCTGGGTGGTTAGAGTTGAGGGCTCCAAATGCTGTCCTGGACTTTGCTGCTGGCTGACTTTATGGCCCTGATCGTGTCCCTTAGCCACTATTGGCTTAACTCCAATTCCACCGCACTGAGCCCATGGAAGGGTGTTGCAAATTTTCCTAAGGATGTGGGTCAGGTTAGGTCAGTTCTGCATCCCAAAACTCCCACTTACAATGTCAGGTCCCTGCAGCTTTACCCACCCAAAGGCTTTGCTTGTTCCTCCTTAGGAACTGCAGGACCACAGATGTTGTAGCCATAATCGTGCCTCCTTGGGACCTGAGGGCCTTTTGATCCTGTGGCTAACTGAGCTACTGTGTTAGCCTCTGTCTCCCACAGCCATCCAGATAGTCTGATTTTAACAGCCCTGGGGAACCTGTGCTGTCCCATGGCCTGAGTGTGCTGTTAGCTGAGCAGTCCTGTCCCCTCCTACCCTCCCTGTTCCTTTGGCTCTGCACGCAGAGGACAAGGATGGAGCTGGACAATGCCTCATCTCACAGCTCCTCCTTTGCTCTCTTCCAGGCACTGTTGTTTGTCTTTTCAATTTTGCGTAAAGTTGCTTGGGACTACGGCCGCCTAGCCCTGGTGACTGATGCTGACAGGTAAGTGTGGGAGAGGGGCAGGAAAACAAGGCATGAGCGGTACCCTTCTTTGCTGCGGGTCAGAGGGGATAAATCCCCTTGCATGTGCTGGAGACAGCTGGGGAGGAGAGGCAGGCATGCCAGTTGTATCCCCTGAGCTCCAGGAACAGGAAAAATCCCCACTTACCAGCTTTTATGTTATAGCATCCTTCTCACAACACAGGGATTGGTCCCTGCTGGCTCCATATCACTTATGGTCCCTACAGTGACAGAGGTGTGCAGGGGCCCTTACAGAGGAACAGCAGATGGAGGGGAGGGAGGAGAGAGGAAAAGAGGTCACAGGAGGGGTGAGGCCTGCCACAGGGAAGGCTTTGTTAAGCCTCTGAAGGTGTCTTTGTAGCTCTGCTGGATGCGGCTCTTGTTAAGAGCACTTGAAAGTGGTAGGCTGCGTTTCCAGGTGCGGTACTGCTGTGCTAATGCAAGTTTAGCTTGCATCCCAAGTGCTGCCGAGTCAGTCTGGGTATGGATCCTTCCTGCCTGATGCATTCGTGGGCTACAGTGTCTGCTGGCAAAAGTTGGGGCCCATTGGGGATGGCAGCTCCACAGCAGAGTGAGATCCTATTCTCACTTTTGCTGTCAGCAACAGGTAGGACAATGATTATTTTCCAGTGCAGAACAAGGAACTCTCTCCTTGATTAAGCTAGAGGGGTTGTGCGGGTAGTCTGGCTTTCTGCAGGGGTGGTTTGCTGTGCCCATGGTGCTTTGTCATGTACTGGAGGCAAAGTGTGGCTTCTGAAGGCTGGCTGTGGTAGGTTCTTCTTCCCCTTGATCAGCTCCATGAGCTTATCGTGCTCAAAGGCTCGGGTGGGGCTGAGCTCCAGCCTCTTTGGTTCCTTTGGCAAACACAGATTCAAGCAAGCTGCTCTTGAGCACTCGCTGCACAACAGTGGAAAGAGTAAGAGTTGTTTTGTTCCAGCACCGAACCAGGAACTCTCCTGGTTCGGATTAGTGGTCCTGGATAGCATTAGATAAGCAGCTGTGTTCCTGTGGCTCCTCTGCCCCTCCTTTCCTGGCCTGGCTGGGGAAATCAGCAATGCAGGGGCATTGCAGGAAAGCGAGGAGAAGGGAATAGCCGTATGAGAACGCACTGGGGAGAGGGCAGCAGCTCCTCAGGGTTAAGCTATCTGGACCCAGGCACTGGCTGGTAGCCACGGGGGCTGCACAGTTCTGGCCTTCAGTGGGGAGAGAGGACTGGCCCTTCTTGGAGGTGATGCTTGAGCACCTTGAGTGCGAGGGATTGGGAGCAGAGGCTGTAAGCAGGAAGGCAGAGGGGTGCCAGCTGTTTGGCGAGGCATAGCTGGTAAGCACAGGGAGAGGGACAGTATGGTACCACAGGGTAAGGATCCACAGGCTGTGGATCACCAGGACTGGGATCCCAGGGAGGAGCCCCTGCTGCTTGGCCCTTGGCAGGGTGGGGTGAGCATTTCGGGAGGTTGAGATGCAAGTGTGTTGGCTGCCTGGGTGGGGAGGAGAGGCACGGAAGGGGAGCTCAGATGGCAGCTGGGCAGCCTCGGCAGGCTGTCCTGCCTGTCCCCATCCCTCAGGAGCTCCCTGAGGTGCCCACAAGGTGGAGCCAGGCCACCTTCCCAGTGAAGCCAGCTTCCCTTTAGCTGGCAGCAAAGCATTCTGCCCCTGGGCTGGTGGGGGCTCCAGGTTGTTGTGGCTTGGGGTTGTGCTGGGCTCTGGAAGGAAGGTCTCCTCCAGCCTGACCATTGGCAGGTTTCTATTCATCAGGATGGTGTGGAGCCATGTCGGGTGCATAGCTCCCTGTGACAGAGGAGACCCAGCACCTGCTCCCATGGTTGTAACCTCTCCCTTTCTGTTTCTGTGCCCCCAGGCGCCGCCGCTGGCAGACGGAGCGAGAGGAGCGGGAATAGTATGTCGTTTTTTCAGGGTCTCGTTTCTTCTCTCTTTCTTGCTCACACTCTCTTTTTCTCCTTTTCTCTAGTAGTTTTCTGTCTTGCTTCTTAACTGATCTAACTGGCTGGGAGTTCGGGCTTGGATTTGTGCGTCTCAGTGGACTCATGCTCTTTTTCCCTCGCCTTTGTGTCAGCCACTACCACAGCTGGATGCACTCTGATTTTCCCCTAGTAGCCCTTAAATGCTCCCTGAGGGCAGCAGTGCTGAGGAGCTCCCAGTCCCAGCCAAGGTGGAGGGTGCCATGTCACATACCCTGCTCTACCTGCCTGTGTCCAGCTATCCTGCCTTACGATGGAGAAAATAAACCCAGTTGCCTGAGCCCACAGCATGCTTCGGTCACCCACACGCAGGGGAACTTCCTTTGCCCGGTCATTCTCGTGCCAAGGTGCCACGAGTGCTGCTCCCACGCTAGCTGCAAGGCCAGGTGGGTCCACAGAGAGGATCTGGCAGGCAGTTGCAAGGCTTCTCTCTTTTTCCTTCACCCTGTGAGGTGCCAGGACTAGAGCAAGTGTTGGCTCTTGGGGTCAACAGTTGGGCTCTGGAAAGGAAGGTCTTCTCCAGCCGGACCATCAGCAGAGCCCTTACTACCCCCAGCTAGCAGTATGCTTGGCAAGGCAGCACCTTTGTCCCTTCTCTCTCCCCCTGCAGAAGCAAACTTCCTGCCTCAGTGCTGCTGAGAGCATCCTTCAGCACCTTGGCCTGGCATTGCCCATTAGGCATTGCCCATTAAGCACTGCCATGGACCCTCCTTCCTTCCTCTTTCATCTTTCTTGCTGCTTTTATGCCTAAGAAAAGAGCATCCCCCGTGCCTTGCTGACTGGCTGGGTGGTGCACGCTGCAGAGGATACAATCAGCCAGCAGGACAGAGCCTGTGATCGTCGCTCCAGCCAGGCTGATGCATGTCTGAGGCCAGGGGAGCAAGCTGCAGCCTCACTTCTCATATGCCATCATGTGCAAAGCAGGTACCTGCCACTGCTACTGCCTTGAGAGGGTACACGAATGCTCCTGGTTTTGTAGTTGCTCCTTGCCCCCAACGGAGCAGAGCAATCGGAGCGATGAAAATGGAGGAGGTGGTAGCTGTGGTACATGGCACAGACGGGACCCCTTGTTCATGCTTGAGTGCTTCACTAGTGGTTGGCCCTGCTTCAGGTGTGCCTGGCAACTCTTCACTGCTAACACCTTGCAGGGGGAGTAAGGCAGAGGTGGCAGACCCATCATGTTCTGAGGCTTCTCAGGGGCCACCTCAGTTATCCTCACAAGTGCTCATCTCTCTCCAGGGGACCACTTCTTCCTGCTCCTGTTCTTCATCTGGGCTTGCTGGAGCTCTCTGCTAACCCTCCCAAACCTACTGCTTGAGCTGGGACAGTGTTGGTAGCCATAAACTTCCAAAAGCCTGTGGAGCTCAACAAGGAAACCTTGTCCTGGCTGTGTTCCTCCAAGGCTGGTGGCACCTTCCCATCCCAGCCGTTCTCTGTGCTGGGGCGCAGTGGCACATGGTGGGTTAGGGACACGTGTATGCCACCTGGCGCTCCCAGCTCTTGAATGTGCAGCATCGTTCTTGGGTGCAGGAGGACATCCTCCTCAGATGAGTCCTTTTGCCTGAGAACTGGCAGGTGCCCTTGTCCTGCCCCTTGCCAGGGCTTGTGGTAGCCATCAGCACTCTTAATCAGTGACTCAGTCTGCACTGGGAGATCGTGGCAACCCACCTACTCCTCCATGTGTAAAGGCTGTGATCCCAGAGCCCTGCGGGGCTTGCCACCCACACAGCCACCTCCTGCCTCGCACCACAGCAAGCCCTTTCCGCAGCATGCCTGGCCTCCCCTCCCGGAGCCTGCGATTCCCTTGGTCTGAGGCTAGCCATGCCTCAGACCCTGTCCTTCTCCCTCCCTGGCAGGGCTGGCATCAAACCTGGGGCAGTGGGCAGGGTCCCACCTTAATCTTCTCGTGGTTTAGGGCAACCTTGCCTCCACCCACTTGGTTGGTTAGTGCTTTGCTTTAAAAAGTCTGCAGCTAGGTGCAGATGCTGTTGGAGCTCCCACTTCAGCTTCCCATCTTTGGCAAGGTTTGGCCCCCTCTGTCTTCTCAGCACTGCTGGTCATCCTGATTATCATCTCTGCATCCCGCTGAATGGAGCTGAGTTAGCCTGGTCATCTCATCACATGGCACTCAGTTGTCTCCTCCAGTGCTGCTCTGTTCTGCCCTCTGCTTTTCCAGTACTGAGGAGCCAAAAGCAGACCGTGTCATCGTGCTGGGCTCTCCTCGGGGCTGTGGACAGCAGAAATTCACCCTCGCTCCCTGCACCAAGCTGCAAGGCCTCTGGGATTTTAAAAGGCTGAAGGTCCAAGAGCTTGGTCAAAACTCGCTCTGTCTCTCCAGCAGAGCAGAGTGTTGGGCTGTGCAGTCGCGAGGCTGCACACCGCTGTCTAATCTGCACTCTAGTAGTCCCATGACCTTCAGCTAATCTCCTTTCCCCTCTCTCCGTTGCTTCCAGCTAGGGACTCAGCAGGTGCTGCTCTGCTCTGAGGGAGGCCACATGTCTCATCTTCTTTCCTTTGGCAGGGTCACAAGGGTCTTTGCTTGTTCTCCTTCCCATAGTGTCATCCACCTTGTCTCTAGCACTTGTCTCTCAGTTGCTTCTTCTCCGGGTTCTTGTCCATCTGATCCTGCTTGAGCCTGTACTGGTTACAGGGAGACCGTGTTTTCATCTGTTTTTTTTCCTTTGCTTCTAGCTTTCAGATCAGCCATCTCTCTTCTTGCACCTCCAAGGTCCCGACCTGCTGTTGTCACCTCGCAAGTGCTATTTAATTTAGGTCTCTGGACCATTTTCTTGTCTCCTTTGCTAGCTGCCCTCTGTCTCCATTTGTAGTGGGGGCTGCTGTCTGCCTTGGATGCTTCTGCTGCAGGTTCTTCATCTAGGTCCCTGCCTGCATCGGGAGTAAAGTGGTCTCAGATATTCACGTCTCTTGCTTTCCTGCCCTTTAGCCTGCAGTCATTCACTTCTAGCTGCCTGCCTTGCTCCTGCTGGAGGGATTTCCAGGTAGGAGGCCCAGCTGAGGCTGTGGAGCAGGTTGGGCTGAGCCCGGCTCCAGGCAGCATGGCTGCTGGGGCTCAGCTGCATTCCTCCTCCTCCTGGGGTTCCCTGCACTGAAGCACTAAGGGTGGGGAGGACTCGTGTAGCGGGAATATGGTCCACCAGACTCCCAGCCTTCCTATTCCCTAAGATGAGTGAGGCCCTCCAGGGCGGGAGCCTCTGCCAGCACCTCCGGAGCACTGGGGCTGCCGCCTCGTGGCCACACCAGAGCCAGAGGGGCTGTGGCACCCTCTGGTTCCCACCTCCTCTCCTCTGTCTAAACCCTGTGCTAAACAGACCTCATCTCTCCTCCATGGCAGCCGCTGCCAGCCCCTCCTCACAGGGGCTGCTGCATAACGCGGGTGCCTCTCAAAGGTGCTGAGCGAGTAGCATCCACGGTCAAGCCCATGGGGGCTGCTGGGCTCAGGGTGCTGTCTGAGGAGGGGTCTCTACTTACTGCTACCTCTGCTCTCTGATCTCACCCCTCTCGATCTCGCCTGGGGCAAACTGACCTGAATTAACCTCTGATCTTCTGGGTGCTCTTGATTCCTGGCCAGGCTGCCTCCTTGCATCTTCTAACTTTTTCCCCTCGCCTCCTGCTTGTCATTTTAGCGTAGCGTCCGCCCTGCACTCCGACAACCATGACCGCTACGAGCGCCTCACCTCCGTCTCCAGTTCTGTGGACTTTGACCAGAGGGACAACGTGAGTAGCAGAAAGTCAAACACCTTGCCTTTGAGTGGCCAGGAGCCCACAGCTTGTCTGAACCAAAGGCTCTTCAGAAGCAACACTGTTTGCCCATCCCCAGGTCTTAGGTCCCCCTTGTAGTGTGTGAGTGTGGTATAGAGCTCAAGGAGACATAAATACGTGGCTTCTAGACACGTGCTTAAATAAGTAGGCTGTACATCCCTGTGGCTTAACGGACAGCTGTCCAACCCATCATCTCAGCATTACAAACAATGCCAGGAGAAAGGTGTCTGGCTCCTCCTCACACTGCTGTCTACCTCTACTGCTGTTTTACTCTCTAAAGGGGAGGTGCAGTTCAGTAGGATAACAAGGTGTGATGGATGGGTGGTGAAGCTCCCAGGAAATATTCCTCCCCCAGGTGTCCTTTGAGGAGCACTGGCTTGGCCCACTCTGCCTTCCCAGTCCCTGCAAAGCTCCTCTTGTCCAGGATGATGGCTAAAGTACCTGTATGGTGAATTTTCTGGGTGTCCCTAGGCTGTGGAGAGCTTCCATGCTAGCCAGGAGCCCATGGGTCACCTGGGAGTCTGAGCTGCCAGTTGGTAGGGGACAACCACATGGCAGAGTCCAGCCTGTGTTGTGCCCTGGGGAGTATCACTGTCATCTCTTTCACCTGGGCCTATCCGTGGCTCTGCACGTCTGGATGCTCATGGTCAGCCCCCTTCCTGTCCTGAGCAGAGTCTGTGGAGGTGCAAGGACACCAGCCTGGTCCCCTGAGCCTTTAAAGGAGGGAGCAGGGAAAAGTGAGCACAGAGTGACACAAGACCCTCCTGTCGTCTTTCTGCACAGGGTTTCTGCTCCTGGCTGACAGCCATCTTCAGGATAAAGTAAGTGCCCCAGGACCTGCACGTAGGACCCACGTGGGGAAGAAGCAGAGGGCAGTGCAGGACATTGGGACACCCAGTGCAGTACAGCTGTGTGAAGTCACTGCCCTTGCTGCAGCCCATTCTCTGAAGAGCACAAGCAAAGTGTGACCTCTGGAGGGGACAAGCAAAGATGGGACATGATAAGGAGTCCTAAAGTGAAAACTAAGGTCACACACTGAGTCTGTGACAGAGAAGAGCACCCAGCCCAGGTCTCCCCTGCCTCAGTCCCATTTCAGAGTCACTGTCTGTTGCTCTGCCGAGATGCTCATCTCCTTGGGACTCCTGATAGGGGCACTGCTGTCCAAGGAATGACTACGAAGGAGGGACTGGAGGATGCAGGGAGACACCCCCAGCCTGATGATGCTCAGGAGTAGTCTCCTAGGCACTTCTTGGCTTCAGAGTGCTGTGGGACAGTGTCAGCCATCCTGTATCTCAGCAGGGGAAGCAAGGCCTACCAGAAGGGTGTGAGCTGGGGTTTGCATGGGTCCAGCTGCCTGTCCCAGGGGTTAGAGGGCAGGGGCATGGGGAGTGGGGCTACAGTAAGCATTGCATGGGCAGGTTTCTGCCCGGGCTGGTTCAAAGCTGGGTGCCGGGATCCCTACACAGGGCCTGGCCACAGCTCTGTAGAGCAGAACTAGAGGTGCTGTGTGAGTTCAAACCAGGAGGGCAGCCACGTCCCTGTGCTTTTCTCCAGCACTTGAGGGAATGTAGAAGACTGTCTGACTGCCTTTCTCTCCCTGGCAGGGATGACGAGATCCGGGACAAGTGTGGGGGTGATGCGGTGCACTACCTGTCCTTCCAGAGGCACATCATCGGGCTGCTGGTGGCCGTGGGCGTGCTGTCTGTGGGCATTGTGTTACCTGTCAACTTCTCAGGGGACCTGCTAGGTGAGAGCAGGGAGCCTCTGCCTGGGCTGGGGTAGCTGCTTTCAACACCATGGCCCAGACCACTGGGGAGCAGTGAAGGGCAGGATGGGACTAACACAGACAAACCCTGACTCCTGTCCTGCTTTGATCACGGTGCATCCAGAGGGTCATCCTGGGCAGCTTGGGTTGTAGGGTTTTCTGCAGGTGAGATTCCTGCTATATCCCACTCCAGTGGTGCTCTGTGCCACTCAGCATAACTGAACGTGCCTGTGTCTGCCTCTTTCTCTCTAGAAAACAACGCCTACAGCTTTGGGAGGACAACTATCGCTAACCTAAATTCTGGGTATGTCTGGGCAGGGGTAGGATGGTTAATTGAGGCCCTCAGGGTATTTTGTAAATGTCCACTTGCTGCAGAGCCTCACCTCCTTGAAGGCTGCATTTCTGCCCTCGGCGTGAGGCTACTGTCCCTGCTCCAGTTCCAGGCTGAGCTCCTGGAAGTTGGTTGTAGGGCATGTGGGTGGCTGTGCCGGTTATGCTGCTCATGGCCCCAGTGCCTTCAGGGCCTGGCTAGTCATATACAGGGTTGTAGTGGCAACCTTGCATTGACCTTTGTGGTCTCCCTTGTGACAGGAATAACCTGCTGTGGCTGCACACGTCTTTTGCCTTCCTGTACCTGCTGCTGACGGTGTACAGCATGCGCCGGCACACCTCCAAGATGCGCTACAAAGAGGATGACTTGGTGAGCAGGATCTGGCCGATCTCCCAGCCACATTTTCCCATGCCCTTCTGTCAAGTCAGGTGGCCTTGGAGAGAGTAATGAGCATCCTGCTTCCCACAGCAATTTTGGGCTGTCTTGTTTTGGCTGTTCTTTTATTCTGCCTGGCCAAAGGCAGATCTCCTCTAGAGCAGCGGTCCTGACTGCCTGTGGGGAAACAGGAGAGGTCTGCACTGGGTGAACATGTGCGAGGGACCCCATGCCTTCCTCAGGGGTTGCTCCAGCTGCTTTTGCTGCCTTTGTTTCTTAAGGGTACCCCCTGTTTCTGTTCGGGCAGCTGCAGTGTAAGCCCCCAGACTGTCAACCCGCAGCGCACCAGGATGCCAACAGCTGGTGGAAGCATAGGAGAGGGGGGAGCCCTGGGTGCTAGAAGTGATGGGGCTGCCCTTTCCCACTGCTGACTCAGGCCTTGGGGGGTTTTGCTGCAGTCCAGTCTTCCACATAATCCACACCTACCTGCCCCCTCCTTTTTTTCTTCCTTCCTTCCAGGTTAAGCGAACTCTCTTTATCAATGGGATCTCAAAATATGCTGAGCCAGAGAAGATCAAGAAGCATTTTGAGTGAGTCTTGCTGTGTCTCTAAATAAAGGCTGCTCTGTAACAGGGGATGTTTTTTTTATTGGGGTAGTGCTAGTGTTACCTGAAGTGGCAATAATAGATTGAGAGCAGAAAGCTCATCAAAATCGGTGAACACTCTTATTTTGGGCATCTCAGTATTACTTTTCTGGGCAAATTTTTATCTAAATGTGCAGTGTCCTTGGATTATGCCCAGCTGTCTCTTGTGGAGCCACAGGGGGTCAGTGTGGTAAGTAGTAGACAGAGCATGTCCTGAGATGCAGTCAAGTTCAGAGATTGAGATGTAGGCAGGAGGTGCTCAAGCAATGACTGTGGGATGTTGTGCTGCTGCTTCTGCCCTGATCATGGTCCTTGTAGAAAAGTGTATTTTTCTTTTTAACAAAAAAAAAAAAAAAGTCCTCTTCCCTCAGGACCTCAGTGAACACACCATCAGGGCCGTGTTTACAAGCACCATGAGGAAAGAAGTGCTTTGTACCCTTTGGGAAGCCTTGTGCCTCTTTCCAACCCCAAGCCCTGTGGCCCACGAAGGCAGAGATGGGGTGTGGGGTCAGAAGGGTGCCTTGCTGCCACAGGGTGAAGTCCAAAGAGCCTCCTTGTGCCAGAGCCCAGAGGATGTAGCATTTGCCCCATGTGTTGCTTCCACTCTAAGGGACAGCCTGCAGGCTCCCTTGATGCCCCTAGCAAGCTCTTGCTGTGCACCCTGATGCTCAGCCCAGGGCAGGACAGAAGCCTTGGATGCATGGGGTTTGCTTGAGGGTACATCCTTTGGTGCTGGGTGTGATGAGCTGGTGCTTCCCATCCACAGAGAGGCCTACGCCAACTGCACTGTCCTGGAGGCCCGTCCCTGCTATGATGTGGCCCGGCTGATGTTCCTCGATGCGGAGAGGTAACCCCTGGTTTGGGAGAGAGGGCAGGGTGGATGCGGGCTGTGGGCTCCCCCTCTCATCTGATGACATGGGAGCTTTTTCTGAGCCATCCTCTTTCTTTCTTTCCTTCCTTCTCTTCCCCTCTCCTGTTTCAGGAAGAAAGCTGAGCGTGGGCGAATCTACTTCACCAATCTGCAGAGCAAGGAGAACACACCGTCCATGATCAACCCCAAGCCCTGTGGCCACCTGTGCTGCTGTGTCATCAGGGGCTGTGAGGAGGTGGGGGGAGAGCTGGAGGTGTTGGGCAGAGGGGCCCACAGGGGCTTGGGTCCCTAGGTCTCTGCTCTGACCTCTGTCCCCCTGCCCAGGTGGAGGCCATCGAATACTACACAAAGCTGGAGGAGAAGCTCAAAGACGACTACAAACGGGAGAAGGAGAAGGTGAATGAGAAGCCTCTGGGGATGGCCTTTGTCACCTTCCACAATGAGACCATCACAGCCATGTGAGTACAAAGGATCCTGTCCTTCCCTGGAAGGTGACCTCTCGCAGCTCTCCCCTTAAATCAGAGGAATGCCAGCACTAAGGCATCCCCCCTTGCTTGTCCCTGCCAGCCCTCTGTGTCAGCATCTCACTCTCTTCTTCTCCAGAATCCTCAAAGATTTCAATGCTTGCAAGTGTCAGGGCTGTGCATGCCATGGGGAGCCCAGGGCCTCCTCCTGCAGCGAGTCCCTCCACGTCTCCAACTGGACAGTCAGCTACGCCCCCGACCCACAGAACATCTACTGGTGAGCAGCTCTGTGGGGCTCAGTGGGCCTTGCTGATGGGAAAGGAGTGCATCCTCCCTGCCTGCTCCTCTGGTAACTGAAGGAGTTGTTCTTGCTGAAGCCCAGCCTGGCTTAGCTAGAGGTCTGATCTGCTTGGAGGGGGAGAGCCTTGGGCTGGTGCCCCAAGTGCTGTTCATGCAGGCTGGGCTGTGGTCTGCACGTGAAGCCCCAGACCTGTCCTCTCCCATGCAGCCATCCTGATGCCCTCCTTCCCCCCCCCCAGGGAACACCTCTCCATCCGGGGCTTCATCTGGTGGATCCGCTGCCTCGTGATCAATGTGGTCCTCTTCATCCTCCTCTTCTTCCTCACTACCCCTGCTATCATCATCACCACTATGGACAAGTTCAATGTCACCAAGCCCGTGGAGTACCTCAATGTAAGGCCTTTGGAGGCGGGTGCAGGATGGGTAGCATAGGAACCACCCTGAGGCACAACAGCCCCTGCAAAGGAGGGGGTAGGGAGAGAGATTATCTGTGTTCCCCAGGTCCCGTCAGCCTGACCGGGAGGGAGGTGCTGAGCCTGGCCAGGGTGTAATGGCAGCTGTGGTGCTGGGGACTTGGCATCAGCAAAAGCAGCTGTACCTGCGGCTGGCACGAGAGCTGCCGCACCATGTAATACGTAGTCTCTTCTCTGCCTCGTTACAGAACCCCATCATCACCCAGTTCTTCCCCACCCTGCTGCTGTGGTGCTTCTCTGCTCTGCTGCCCACTATTGTGTATTACTCTGCCTTCTTCGAAGCACACTGGACCAGGTGAGGACAGCCAGCGCCTGTTCTTAGTCATACCAGCATGCTGCCTGGCCACTAGACACTTCTCACTGATGTCAAGGTCCTGGCTGGATCCTTCTGCTTGAGCTCCTGTCTTCCACTCCAAGCGTGGTGTTATGTTGCACCTCTTGGACACCTGGGGTCTGCTTTAGACAGCTGTTCTGCCAATCCTTAGCTGTTGTTGTGCAGCGTGGTTGTCTGAGCAGAGCTTGATGTAGGTCTACAAGAAGAAGAAAGCTGGGAGGAGCTGGGGCTGGTCACTGTGAGAAATGCTAGTAGTGAGGGAAGTCTTGACTCAGGTGAGCAGGCGGGGTGGTGTGCCTGTACCCGTGTGTAAGTCATAGCTTTTCCAAGGGAAAATTGCCTTAGCTGCTATGGCTTCAGGCCATAGGAGAAGTATTTGAAGTGCAGAGCACTAGAAATGTGCTGTTTGTGGGGCATTTTCCCAGGAGGATGTGCGATGTAAGCTTTGTTTTCTGCTCTGTGTTGCAAAGACTGGTGGGGAGGATGTCACTAGCTCTGAGGATTGCAGGTCAAGAGAGATGATTGCAATCTTTTAAAGACAGGAGGGCTGGGAGAGCCTGTGAGACAAGGCGGGAGGAACTGGGACTTGAGAACAGGCAGACCTCGGACACATTGGAGGGAAAGGGGGCATGTTCATGTACCAGTAGTGGACAGGGTGAGATTCAGATAAGACACTGGGAAGTGTTTTCTGATGAGAAAGCAATGGGGATACCACTCCTGGGGCTGGTGGAGTGACAGTGAAAGGTCAACAGCTTCCTCTCTGTCCTCAGGTCTGGAGAGAACAGGACAACCATGCACAAGTGTTACACCTTCCTCATCTTCATGGTCTTGCTGCTGCCATCACTGGGCCTGAGCAGGTAGGGCTGGAGTGGGGGGAAAAGCACGTTGGGAGACCTGGGGCACAGGGAGGGTTGAGGTACACCCCTGGTTCTTCTCCTACGCTACTTCCTTTCCCCACTGCACCAGTGCCACGGCCACTGTCCTGTTGGGGAGGTAGCATTTAGTTCTGGTTGCGGGGCCAGGCCAGACCATACACGGTTGGGTCCCTAGGAGCTCGTTGAATCAATCTGCAGCCGCATTGATGTGTGCCTTGGTGTTACAAGTAATGCAGCAAAAACTAACATGGTCGGTGGACACATGTGAAAACTCTGCTCAAGGTCTGCTGGTGAAGAAGGCACTCCCCACCTCTGTGCACAGTGCACACACCAAATTTTGCACAAAACTAGCAAAATTCCTCGTTTGAGCCAGAACTGAGTAGGCTGCACTGCTTGGCTGGGTGGAATCGCTATGTGTAGGCTGCAGAAATACTGAGCCATGTGGATGTGAGCCCCAAATCTTCCTGCAGGGGTTATAGAAATGCCCTGTGGCAAACAGCCGTGCATCGGCTGCCAGCCATCAGCATGGGCTCTCAGCACTGAACAGTGGCCAAGTAGGGAAACAGTGTGAGGAAGGAAAAAACAGGAGGTGGGAGTGGGACAAGGGGGTCCTTACGGCGGTAGGGAGTTACTTGCACATTGCAGGGTGGGGAATCTATGCCCCCCTTAATTCAGGGGGGTAACACTTGTGCAAGGATTCAGGATACAAACCCTCAGTGGTGAAGTCAGGCAGCTCCTGAGAATAGACAAACCCTCTGATAGAGGCAGGATAGTCCTCCATCCCAGCGGGTGACTACAGCAGTGTTTCTCAGCCAGATTAAAAATGCCTTGTGTATAACCTTACAATCTAGGGAGGTGAATGCTCTTGGAAGGTTTGCGTTTTGACCAGATACCGTTAAACAGATCATGCTTCCAAGGACTCAGTCCCCTTGCTGTTGCCTCCGGAACTCTCTACTCTGCACAGTACCCAAGGTGCCAGAGGATTGGATGGTTTTATATTAAAAAAATCAGAATTGAGGAAAATGGGATTTGTTTCTAAGGGATTTTTTTTTTTTAATCTCTGTGTTGGAGGGTACCTTGTACCTAACCAGTTTCTTCTGTAGAGTCAGTCACCTGTTCCTCACATGGATGTTGTGCCCAGAGGGAAGAGGATAATACTTTACTGATAGGATCGGGGCAAAGGGAGAACACCACATGTGAGAGTGGGAAGCTTTACATCCCTTTTTGGGTGCTGCACTGTTTTTCCCAGTGTCTGATTTACATAATTGCTGGTGACACATCCCAAGAGGGAAGAAAACAATCTATGGTCAGAGCTTTGGGTCCTTCTAGAGCAGCTTCCACGTATTTGCATGTGCATGTCTGTCACTGCTTCTGACTGTTCCTCTTCTTGCCCCTCCTCCCCCACAGCTTGGACGTGTTTTTCCGCTGGTTGTTTGACAAAAAATTCCTTGCTGAAGCCGCCGTGCGATTTGAGTAAGTGGAGTCAGGCAGAAGGCCCTTCTTTGCAATGGGGGGAGGTTCCCGTTGGCGTCCAAAGGTACCGGGGGCTCCCGGATGCTGCCCCTGCAGCCTGCTCTTGCTGTGCCTCCCCAGATGTGTGTTTCTGCCGGACAACGGGGCCTTCTTCGTCAACTATGTCATCGCCTCTGCCTTCATTGGGAACGCCATGGACCTGCTGCGCATCCCCGGCTTGCTCATGTACATGATACGCCTCTGCCTGGCCCGCTCGGCTGCTGAGCGGAGGAACGTCAAACGAGTACGTAGCAGGGCTGAGCGGCTGGGTTGTGGCCTCCACCCGGGGATGGGAGTGCTGCGACGGGGCCCCAACGGGGCTCGCCCGATGCTGTGTGTACAGCTGGGTGTGTTGCACGCCCCCACTGAGCTCCTGGGGTCGTGCTGACGGGTCTCTGTTCCCCCTTGCAGCACCAGGCCTACGAGTTCCAGTTTGGGGCTGCTTACGCCTGGATGATGTGCGTCTTCACTGTGGTCATGACGTACAGCATCACCTGCCCTATCATTGTCCCTTTTGGTAAGTGATCCCCCTCCGTCTCCTGTGTCAGAGGCTGGGGAGAGCTTGAGGAGGAGGAGGCAAGAAGGGTGGGGTGAGGGAGATACTCCCTGTCAGTCAGAGGCACTGGGAAACTGGCTGATTCCCCTCTCTGCTGGCATTCCTCCCCTCTTTCTCAGGGCTCATGTACATGCTGCTTAAGCACCTGGTGGACCGATACAACCTGTATTATGCTTACCTGCCTGCCAAGCTGGACAAGAAGATCCATTCAGGGGCTGTGAACCAGGTGGTGGCAGCCCCCATCCTCTGCCTCTTCTGGCTTCTCTTCTTCTCCACCGTGCGCACAGGTGAGTGCCGGGCTGGGATGCCATCCCCTGGCCTCCTACAGAGCTGCTTCCCTGGCTGGGCTGTGGTCCTGGCAGCCCCCGGCCACGGGGCATGGTCAGAGTTCCTCTGACACCACCACTTTGGTTTTCCTTTGCCCCAGGGTTTCTGGCCCCCACTTCCATGTTCACCTTTGTGGTCCTCGTGATCACCATTGTGATCTGCCTGTGTCACGTCTGCTTCGGGCACTTCAAATACCTCAGCGCTCACAACTACAAGGTGAGGCAGAGTGCTGGGTGGGGGTGCGGGACCCTTCCCTTCAGAAGCCCAGCTCGGGTGCAAAACAGCAGGGGCTCTGGGGGGGTCCCAGCCTGCTCCCTGGCAGAGCCTCTCAACCCTGACTTCACGGAGGGGACGGTCCCAAGGCTGTCCCTGCTGCCTGTATGCTACTCCTGTGGTGGGACAGCAGGTGTGTCACCCTGGCAGTCTCTCAGTTTCTCCTTTCCTCTCCAGATTGACCACACAGAGGTGGACGCCATAGAAAACAGGCAGAACGGGAGACCTGCCACCAGTCTGCCGGCTCCCAAATCAGCTGTGAGTCCCTGTCCCCATCTTCATGCCCTGGCACGCTCATTACCTGGGTTTGTAAAGAGGGGAGTAACACCTGTA
>VYZW01059176.1:0-26557 GCA_013401315.1 Balaeniceps rex | reverse complement strand
CCCCTCCCTGTCCAAGTACCTCGCTCCTCACCTCTCTGAGGCAGCACCTGGCATCTCCCAGCAAGGGTGGGAGGCAAGCATTGGGCCCTGTGCCCTCCTCACCTGAGCTGGGTGATGAAGTGTAACCCCCCACACACACATGCACACCCCTTTCCTGCTGCTTCCCAGACACTGCCTTTACTTTCTGCCTCTCTCTTGGCCAGGACAGTAAATCCAGCTGGGTCAGTCTCCCTTCTCCTTCTGCCTCTTTGAGCACTTGCCCATCAGCAAAGGCTGTCACCCACTGGGCTGGTCCTAGTGCCAATGCAAAGGGGTCTCTGTGGGCATTGTCTTGAAGGCCATGAAAGTGCTTTGGGGACTCTCCCCTCCCATGCCCAACTCTCTGAGATCCCAGAATCGGTTTTCTGAAGTTCTCCTTGGCTCACTGGCTCTATTCCAGCCACTCGCTTCCACCATGAGATGTTTCTAGCTGGGGTCTATGCAGAGATGAGGTAAAGCAGAGCCTCCTTCTCCCTTGGAGTAATCCAGGCTCCTTTCCAGTTTCCATGTACCTGAGGGCAGTGGCATCTCTCCAAAAGGAGATTCCCTGTAGGAGGCAGGCACAGCCTCAGAGGGACACATCCACCAGCAAAAAAGGGAGCACAGTCTTCCAGTCCATGTGAGGTCCAGAGTGCTGAGAAGCCCCATGCTCGCCCAGCCCTGGCTCCCTGGGGGTGCTGCCTGTCCCAGGATGCTGGGGTTTGGGCAGAGCTGTGCTGCAAGCACCTCCACTGTTGCAGGGCCAAGCCAGCCCCGCTTTTATGCCCTCTCTTGGTACATCCCATGGAGTCTGGGCCCTTCCTGACCCTCCCAGCATGTCCCCACGCTCAACCTCTTGCATGGTGCTTTACCTCTTGTGCTCTGCTGCCATGAGAAGCCCCCCAGGCTCACATGTGTTTCTGCTTTCTCCCCACCCCATGTCTGGCCCCGGCAGAAGTACATCGCCCAAGTGCTGCAGGACTCCTCGCCAGAGGGTGAAGCAACGGAGTCGGAGGAGCAGGGGTCGCAGGATGAGGAGCTCATCAATGCGGATGGCATGAACGACACAGATTTCCAGTCGTGTGAGGACAGCCTGATAGAGAACGAGATCCACCAGTAGGGACCTCGGAGGGAGGGAGGGAGGGGAAGGAGGCCCAGGAGCAGGGCAGGCTGTGTGCACAGAGACCTAGGGAGAGGCACCCGAGGGTGCTGGCCGCTGCCCTCACCTGCCCGTGCCCCGGGGCCGCTGCCTTCAGCGAGGGCAGGGGCCCTGCTCCAAGTTCTCCATTTCCCTGCCCCTCCACCCCTGCACTGTCCGGCAGCTCGGCGGGCATGCTCTGTACTAGCTACCTTCTTCAAGGTGTCCCCAGACCCCAAAACCCCAGGGGCTGGGGAGGAGGGGAACTGTGACGCCCACGGTGCTGCTCTGGACCTGTAGGGAGGAGGAAGGCCAGGTGCTTTGTGGGGAGGGGCACAAGGGGAACCTTTGGGGGCTCCTCAGCAGGCCCCTCTGTCCTCCTGGCGAGAAACACTAATAATTTATTAGATTTACAGGAAGGTGACAAACAAAAAGCTTTAGTCAGTGTATTGGAAGACCCCCTAGGGAGGGGGGTGGGTTTTGTTGCACCTTCTTCCCATGCCCATGTGTGCCCTTTCTCAACCCCTTGCAGCATCCCCTTGGTGTGACATGCCAGGAGCTGGGTCAGGCGCAGGGGTTGGTGACAGAGACCTCCCCCCCACAGCGAAGGTGACAGCCTCGCCTTGTGGTCAGGGGTGGCATTGCCCTGGGGAAGGGGTGCGGGGTTGGTGCGAGTTGTGCAGCCCCTCGCAGGGTGAGGGGTGCTGAGGGTATTTCTTGTGGGCGGGAGGAGGCGCAGGCAGCCTCTCCCCCAGGTCCTGTCCCCTTCTCCCCCAGGGGCACAGGCAGGGGATTGCAGCATCATTAAGTGGCATTTTTTTTTGCACATTTTACTCCCCTTTCAAACAAATCAACCTGACCCCTGCATAATACCACAGCCCCCTTTGCTGCCCTATGTCTGCACAGCAGGGTCAGGCCCGGGGGCGGGGGGGCTGTGCTGGGGTTCTCCTGGGTGCTAGGGAGAGGGGAGAATGGGTCCTGACCGCAGGCCCTCGGCACCCTGCAGGGTTGGTGCTGCCTGGTTGTGACGGGGCCCCATGGGCTGCCTCCCCTGAGCTGCCGCAGGGTCTTCCCCCAGCTGAGGTGGTCGGAGAGGGAGGGAGCCCTGGGAGAGCAGCCCCTGGGAGCCCGCTCCACACAAGACCACCATCTTCAGGAGCGCGAAAGCCTCATGGGGCTGTGCTGGGTTTCTTCATCTGCCTTGACTGGGTGTAGGCTCCCCTGGCATCACCCAGCCTGAGAGAGGGGGGCTGTTCCTCCCCTACCTCTGCCCTTGCCCCCTCCCTGGTGATAGCTGTGTCCCAGAGGCAGGCAGGGGACGGGATGGGTGGGAGAGGTGGACTGGAGCCCCTGGCACCTGCAGGGAGGCCCGACCTTGTGTAAAGGCTCTTTGTGAGGAGGTTTCTGGTGAGGATCAGTTGCCCTCAATTTCTTCCCCCCTCCCTTTGTGTAAAATGTAAAGGAAAAATAATAAATCTCCCTGCTATTGAGCTATATTTATTTCCCTCAACCCCCTGCCACCACCCTGTTTGGTGCTCATTGCGGACACTACCACCCTCCCTTTGCCTGTCATGTGTGGGTGCTGCACCAGCTCGCTGGGGCCATGCCCTCCAGGGTCTGACAGGGCCGGGTGGAAGGGGACAGGCATTTACCTTTTCAATCACCTGTGCTGGCCCTGGAGCTCCAAGCACTTTAATAGACCTGAACAAGTGAAGTGTCAGCCCTGCCCGGCTCCACTCTGGGGAAGGGCGGTCACATCCCATGGCTTTTCTCCCCCTCGCCCCTGCATTAGAGGAGGGGAGCTGGACACAAAGAGCAGGTGGGGGGCTGCTCCCGGGAGGATGTAGCTGACTTTCCTGTACACCTCTCTATAGGAATCCCAGGCCTGGAGGAAAGGGGGGGGACGGAGGGGAAGAGATGTGGGTCTTTGATGCATGGGGAGGGCAGGCCACCCCGGCTCCCAGGGCTTGGCCAGGGCTGGAGCACATGTGGGTGCAGAGAGGCACGGTGAGTGTCACCCGTCCCCTCCAGGGACAGGCTAGAAATTAAATGAGCACATGGGCTGAGAGCTCCTGGTCCGTTCCCAGGCTGGGGCAGGGAGGATGTTGATCCTGCTTCCCTGTTCTCGCACCCACCTCTACTGCCCTTGCCCCCAGTCCAGCAGGCAGGCAGGGATGCTCCAGTTGCTGTAGGTACGGCCGTGGCCCAGGGCTGCCTCTGTGGCTGTTGGGGCTCTGCCTACGGAGAGCTGTGTGTTCTGAGTGGCACTGTCTGTGTAGAGATGTGTATAATACCCTGTATATATTTGTGTACAAAAGAAAAAAGGAAAAAAAGGAGCTATTGTTCTTGCAGTCTTCTTTGTGGAGCGGGTTGGGGGCTGGGACCTGGGAGGAGAGGACCCCAGCTGCAGCAGGGATGCAGGAGCATGCGTCGTGCAAAAGGAGGAGTGGGTGGTTGTGCGCTCCCCCTGTGTGAGCACAAGCCCTGCCCTGCTGCCGGGAATCCAGCTGTGGCTTGTGGGCTCTCCTAGCCCAAGTGGGCTCTCCCTCTGGCTTGCAGAGGAATCAAAGGCTTTGCTGCTAAAAGCAAGTGTATGGGGAGCTGTGCGGACTGAGGCCGGGATGGGGGAAGATGCTTTGGGAATGGTGCGGGAGGGGAATTTTGCTGGTAGCCTCGGTGGCAAATGTCAGCCCAACCCTACAATAGCAATTTACGTGGCTGCTTCTGCCATCTCCATTCAGGGATGTGTCTCCTAGCCTGGTTTGGGTGGACAGCTAAAGCCTTTGGGAAAGGGTGAGGGGTGCTAGACCCCTGGAGTGCAGCTTGGCAGGGAGCGCTTTCCTGCTGTGGGATGCTGCTGGTAGCTCAGGCATCCCGAAGCACAGGGGCAGGCAGCAAGCAACCAGCCCCCAGGACTGCTCCCTGGTGCAGGCTGGAGCTGGGGTGGTTCCCAGGCTGCTGCTGCATGCTTGTTAATTTGTGTACAGTGGCCGTTGGTCAGAGGACGGCGCACGGGAGAGGTGAGGTGTGGGGCAGGCCTCAGAGACAGACACTGACCCCAGGCTCCCAGCTCTGTTCCCACCTCACTGTGTTCAGGCTCTGTGGCTTCATGTGCCAGCAGCGCAGCATGAGCAGGGGACAAAAAGCTCTCCTTCCCCTGGCAGCCTGCAGCCAAAGGACTGGGAAGAGACAACGGCTGGGCACAAAGAGAACCAAAGACCGAAAGAAGAACGGTGCCTGCTGCCAAGACCTGGCAGGCATCGCTGCAAAGGGAAGCTTGAGGGAACAAGGAAATTGCATAGGTATTTGTTCAGGTGTTTGATGGGAACTGCTCGCAAGCACAAGGGGCAGGACGTGGGACAGCCTGCGTGACAGGATTACACAGGAGGTCTCTCCTACCCCAGGAGAGTCAGCTGTGAAAGAGACTTTCGCCAAGGGGGAATGAGGCAAGAGATGAACAGGAGGAGAATGGGGTCACAACAAGGATGGGCACTGTCCTGGGTGGCTCTGAGCGGTCAGTGGTGGTCAAGGCCAGAGAAAAAGCTGTCGGAGCCGTTCAGGCACAAGCCCAAAGAAGAAACAAGCCCTGGCACTGGAGGTCTGCTTGCTCCTTGGCTGAAAGCACACTGCTGCCTGCAGCTTGGTGCCGAGCTGGCTGTGACCCCAGCAGAGACCCCCCCCTATGCTTCCAGCATGCAGGCGGCGACACAGCCTCCTTCTGGCTGAGGATAAGATGGAGCGGCCGCTGCGGCAGCACAGAGCAGGGCACCCCAAAGCCTCCCCTGCACCACAGTGGGCAGAACAAGCTACTTGTGGTGGGCTCTCCTAGGTGGGGATGACCGGGCAGCTCCGGTGGGTCCTGGCCAGGGCTGGAGCGTTCCCTTGTGGGTGCGGCAGCAGGACCCTGCCACAGCTGGTTTTGAATGTCCTGGTTGCCCTTCCCTCAGGCAAGGCACACAGCTCCTGACCCCATGTTCAACCTGCTCCCTGCTTAGCATGGATTTGCCCCCCTGGGGCAAGGTGGGGTGGGTTAGAAAGCAAGTGCTCTGTGAAGCCTGGGGGAGCAGCTGGATGCCAGCTCCTGCAGTGAGGCGGTACGGGCACAACCTCCCCAGCTGCAACCAGGCACGAGGGGAGAAGGAGCCCCACGGTTGGTGACGCCCATGGGGACCACCATGTTCAGCCCTGGCACCAGAAGGATGGCAGTGCAGAGCTTCTTCCCGGGGCTGGGGCAAGTGGGGCTGGGCCAGGCCATGCCGAACTGGGCTGGGCTGGGCTGAGCTGAGCTGGTCATGCCAGGTCAAGCCATGCTGTGCTGAGCCATGTTGGCCACACTGAGCTAAGCCACACCAGGCCAAGCTGTCCCAGTCCACGCTGGGCCATGCCGTGTCAGACAAAGCTGTGTTGCACCACACCGGGCTGCGCGGTGCCGTGCCGAGCCTGGTGCCACGCCTGTCAGCAACGGCACCACCTGGCATAGCTGTGCCGTGAGTCACAGAGGGCACGCGTGGGCAGCCCCGCTGCAAGAAGCCCGAGGGCAGTGGGACCTGCTTGGGATGGGCCCTGCTGGCACCCAGCAGCAAGGGGCAGCTGGTGGGGTGGGTGCCGGCCGTGACTGCCAGGGCTTGCAGGGATGCCGGGGCAGCTGGTGTCAGGGTTGCTGGCCGTGACTGCCTAGGCTTGCAGGGGTGAGGTGGTGCAGACACAGCCTCCCCAGGCATGAGAGAAGGAGAAGGGACCCTACGGTGGGTGACACCTGTCGGGGCCACCGTGCTCAGCTGGCACCAAGTCAACAAGCCCTGGGACAAGGCGCAGCGCAGAGCTTCACCCAGCTAAGCTGGGGTGCTGGCAGCGTGGGGCAGTGCCATGTCACCCCCAAACCCTTTCCCAGGGGAAAGTCGCTTCCTCTTCTCCTTCCAGCCCCGTTTTCCGTGTGCACCGAGCCCTCTGCTCGGAGCAGAGGTGGAAGCAGCGCGCCCAGCCCGGCGGCACCCCTCCATCCCCGGGCGCTGGGAAAGGGTGACAGCAGACGGCACCGCACCAGCAGCGCCAGTAAATCCCCTCCCGGTAGCTGTGAGCGGTCGCTGCGCCTTTAATTCCCCCTCCCACCGCCCTCCCTGCGCTGCTCGCACATCCTGCCCCCGAAACCCCACCTTCCGCGGGGCCGGGCCGAGCCGGGCCGGCCTGGGCTGGGCTGGGCTGGGCTGGGCTGAAGCGGGCAGGGCGGTGGCGGCGGCAGCTTCCGTAAGTCCATTCCCCCCACCCCATCCCGATCCTCATCCTTAGCCGACCCCCAGCACGGGGTTAGCACCGGGGGGGACTCCCCCGGCTGCTTCCCCTGGGCTCTGAGCTGCTCTAGGCTTGTCTATCCCCCCCATCCCCTTTTTATCCGCGGGGATTTTTTTGCATTAGATAACGCAGCCGCAGAGGCCCGGAGGCTTTCCAGTCAGGGCGGCGAGTAAACCGGGTACCGCAGCGAGCTGGGGTGCGATGCCGACCCCAAGCCAACGCCGCGTCTCGCCGAGGGGATGCGGGAACAGAAAGGGGAGCTTGTGGGAAATGAGGATCTTTGTCACCCGGAGGGCTGGGAAGGGCCTGAGAGCTGCTTGTGCACTGTGGGACCCTATGGGCGGCTGTGGTTCCTTGCCCCGAGATGAGTGTGCGGCAGGATGCGGTGTCTGAGCTCGGCCTGGCTGGTTTTGAGGAAGGGAGCTCCCCCTTCCTTCGATCACCAAGAGCAGCTGGTGAAACAGAGGTCTGCAGAGATTTTTTGGCTGGACTTCAGCAATGGTGCAGTCCAGGGGTTTTTCAGTATGTGCTAAGGTGCACAAGGTATCGGGGACCCTGTGGGGACCAGTGTGTCTTTCTGCTCCCACCTCGGAGGGATCAGAGGTGCCTCCGCTACTGGAAAGCATCATATTGTGGCTGGATGTTGCCTGGTGTGGAAGACTGCCCTGGGGGCTTGGCTTGTCTCTGCACGCCCTTTCCTCCCTGGTGGAGGACCTGCGGTGTCCATCAGCATCAGCTTGGGGGGGTGTCAGCAACTTAAGGCCCCATTGCTTAAGGCCCCACATGGTTCCTGTCCCATCCTGGGGTCTGAAATGTTTTTCCTCGCTCTGCGCTTGCGTGACCTCCGTCTGCCACTGAGCACAACCTTCCTGAGTATTTTGAGCCACAGAGCTAAGAATAACTTGCACGGTGCCCGTGCCTGGGCTGCACACAGCTCCCCGTGTCTGCGGCCATGGCCGGTGCCGGTAGGCAGGGCGGGAGAGGGTGCAGGGAGCCTGGCAGGGGCTGCGGGCAGGGGGAGTTCCACGGCCCTCGGGCAGGCTGGGGAGGTGGCGAGGTGGGAGCTGGAGGCTGTGTGGGTGGCTGCATTCGGGATTCCTCCTCCCGCAGCCCCCCTGGCCTCTGGGCAGCGGCTCAGACCGGAGGAGCTATCCGGCCAGCTCGGCAGGCAACGACTGCCTTGCCGCTGGGAGAGGCTGCCAGGTTCTGGCTGCAGACCACAAGTCGGAGGGAGGAGATAATGGAAAAGGGCTGAGCTCCATAGATTTGGGGCCATTGTAGAGGAGAGAAGGGCTAGCACTGCCTTGGAGAAGGATAGTGAGTTTAGAGCATCCCAGGGCAGGCGGAGTGATGGAGAGAAGTAGATTTTCCTCCTGAAAAGCTTCTGGTTAGGGCAGCCTCTTGGGTTAGCAGCCAGGTTTATGCCCTATGCACATGCCAAGAGCTTGCATTCTTTTCGCTGTTGCCTGCCTTCCCTTAGCTATCACAGCACTTCAGGACAAGGAGAGCCACCTCTCCGGAGCCAGGCTGCACCCTGCTCCCCTGGGATGGGGCACTGGGGAGGCAGCAGGCCAGCGCCAGCATCCCAGCCCACTGCTCGGAGTGCGTTGCTGGCTCCTGGGTTATTTACCCGAGGATTGCTCCGCTGCCTGGCGCAGAGAAACCTCCGGAGCATTCAGCACCAGCCACGCCGAGCAGGAGCTGAGATGGCTGGGGAGAGGGGCAGGCTAAGCCAAAAATGCTGGTGGGCCCATGGTGATGGCACCTGCCCCATGGCCCTGCTGCGGGTGACACTGCTTGCATGGGGGACTGGACCAGATGGCCCCCGGGGGCCCCCTCCAGCCTGGGCGGTGCAGTGGGCACGAGCGCCGGCTCCTGCCACGGGTGCCTGAGCAGGGCGGAGGGCAGCTGGGTGCAGGGAGGGGAGCTGGGGCTTGCAGGGCCGTGGGGCCAGGCATGCCCCGCAGCTGTGTCATGCCGGTCCGGCCATGACCTGCTGGTTAAACCCCCTGGGAGGAAGGCCCGTGGCAGGGCCTTCACCAGGGCGAGGGACCGATGCTGGGAGGGGGCTCTGCAGGGTCAGCCCTGCCCTGCCCTGGTCTCCTGGTGCCGGGGTGCCCCGCTGCACCCCGCTGCACCCCACATCCCTTCCCCAGTGCCTCCCAGCAGGCTGCTCCGCAGGCCGCCAGCGAGGCTTGAGTCACTGTCCCGCCTCTTCCTTCCCTCGTCCTCCACCGGCCCCATAGATAGAGCTGTCGCTGCGCCCCGCTGGGCGCCTCCCTTCCTGGCCCTATTGACTCAGTGCTCAGGCACCCGGGGCGGCGGGAGAGGGAGAGGGAGAGGCGCCTGGGGCTGCGAGAAGCTGCGGGGCGGTCGCTGACGCCCTCCTGGCTGCGACGGGCGAGGAGGAGCCGGGACGAGGGAAGATCCCGGAAAACTGCACTGGGAGGAGAGGCTGTCGGGGGCGGAAAGAGCCTGGAATTCCTCTGAGCTCGGCTTTTCCACGCAGCAGGGACGGGACAGGACGGGAGAGCCGCGGCCTGGCTGCCGGTGGGCTGCCTCCTCCCAGCTGGCCCTCAAAGCCGCTCTCCTCCTTTGGTGTCCCCTAAAGACAGCAGGGCCGCGATGGCTGGGCTGGAAGCCATGGCTCAGAATGGGGCTGCTGCTGGGGATGGGATTTGGGGAGGTCCTCCTGGCGCCTGGGCCCACCCTGGGGATGCTCTGTGTGCCAGCTCTGCTCGCTGCCCCCGGGCAATTCTGACGGAGAAGGTCCCTGCTGTGGGGGTGGTGGGGAACTGGGGATCCGGCCTCCGAGCCTGGCACTGTGTGAAATGGCTGACGTCCCCAGGGGGTGCATGGGTACCGGTCCCCGCCTCAGCCCAGCCATGCCCATTCTGTTGCAGGGAGCAGAACTGAAGGTAACGCTGCCGGTGCCCGGCTATGATGCCCTTTGGTGGGATGGCTGCCCGTCTGCAGAGGGACCGCCTGAGAGCCGAGGGGGTTGGCCAACACAACAACGCGGTCAAGTACCTTAACCAGGACTATGAGGCCCTCAAACAGAAGTGCATTGAGAGCGGTACCCTCTTTAGGGACCCCCAGTTCCCAGCCGGCCCCTCCGCCCTCGGATTCAAGGAGCTGGGGCCACACTCCAGCAAGACGCGGGGGGTGGAGTGGAAGCGTCCGTCGGTAAGTGCTGGGCTTGCTTCTCCTCGGGCTGGGCTGGCGTCCCTGCCCTGCAATGTCTGCACTGACTTGGTTTGCCAAGCTGCAGCCTGGCCCTGGCCTGCTCCTCTCGGTGCTCAAAGTCCCTCAAGTGCTTCATAGCCTCCTTTCCCAAGGGCCTAGAGCAATGCCCCATGAGTGTCTGCTCAGAAAAGCATCATGGCTAGCAGGCCTTGCTTCCTCTGGGCAGCAGACCGTGGGCTTTAAAACGGGTGGGCTATGTCATTGCTTCTAGGTGTCGTGGCGTGGATGTGTCACCCTCAGTGACTGGGGCTTTTGAGGGTGTATATCCCCTGGTGCCATGAGTGCCGGGGAATGCCGTTAGTCTATCTAGCCGTGTCCTCCCATGGCTACAAGAGAAGATCTTGCCTTGCCTTACCGTGATGGCCTTGAGGTTGCAGTCCAGCAGATTTCCCTGGCAGAGGGCAGGTGGGGTACATCTCTCGGGGACCATGTATACCCTTCCTCCCAAGTCAGAGCTGCAGTGGGTGCCAGCCCCCCAGAAGTCCAGGTCCTGCTGAGATCCAGCACCAGCATCTGATTCTCTCCTCCTCCTGCAGGAATTAGTGGATGACCCTCAGTTCATTGTTGGTGGTGCAACCCGGACGGACATCTGCCAGGGTGCTCTGGGTGAGTGCTGGAGCTCTGTCCCCAGACCTTGGTCCAGAAAGCGGTGGCTGGGGAGGGTTGGCGTGGCTGGGGAAGAGGTGTTTGTGTAAGGTTGAGGGTGGACCAGCACCTTTCCCCAGGCCTGTGCAGCGCATTTTCATGCCAGCCTCTGCACAACCATCCCTGTACTTTGGTACAGGCTCCCTTCCCACTTAGTGCAGTGGAAACTGGAAGTTGGGGGACACCCGGTGCCTCCTGGTGGCTCTAGGTTAAGGCCCCACAAAAATGGCTTGACGTGTGCACAGCTTGACCATGCTAAGATCAGGGGTGGATCCATGCCTGACACAGGCCAACAACAACGCCAGGAGCTGCTCCAAAGAGCTCCCTGCTCTGGTAAATGGTGAGGGATGGCAGCTGGATGACAGTAACAAACTGAAGTGAGGATGTGATGGTCATGACAAAGTGCTTGCAAAGCAACGCGATGTGGCAGAAGAGAACTGAGAGGAGAGCTACGGAGTACAAGTGGTGATTTGTCATTTCTCCAGGGGTGTCTCCCAAAGCAAAGGCACTGAGACAAGGAGAGCAGTGTTAATGGGCTGGGTAGGCTGGCAGGGCTGGCAACTGGGATTTCGTGGTCATCAGAACCAGATCTGGGTACCACCAAGAGTGTTGTCCTGATCCGGATCAAGTTGGGCACTTGGTTGGGAGTATCGTGTACCTTAGCACACATAGCATACTGGTTTCAGGGCTGACCACGTTTAATGCATCCAGTAATTAGAACAAACCTGAGGTGGTAACTGGAGCACATAACAGCCTGGAGCACTGTGGTGGTGTTCAATTGGTCATTAAAAAGTCTGAAATGCCATTTTGTCAAACCACAGCCCAGTAGAGGTTATCCAGGCTTAAGGCTAAGGTGTGACAGGCTTCAAAGGCAAAAGCGAAAGGGGAACCAAGGCAAAGAATTTAAAACACAGTGCTGGCCTGGAGCAGCACTTGTGGTTAAGAGCACTTGGAAGGAAAAGTGCGGTGGTGTGGCTCGCAATTTGAGAAGCCGGGGCAGCAGCATTAAACCTCTTGCTTGATAAAATATTTTTTTAAAGGCAAAGTGTAATTCCGCTGCAGAACTCATTGTCTGAGACGTGGAGGGCAGTCATACGAATGAATCCCAGGAGGGTCTAGATAAACAGCTGCAGGAGGGGGCTGTTGGTGCTGACTGTATGTGGTGCTGTGGACACAGGCTCCAGGTCAGGGAGGATTGTTCCCTGTTGCCTTGAGCTAATACTTCTCTCTGAGGCAGGCTGAATGAGCCTGGCTCCCTGAGCTCCACTTGGAGGTCCATCTGCTGGACCTTCTCTGGTTTCTCCATGTGCTTTTTTTGCTGGGGTGCCCCAAGCGTTTGCAAGGAGAGCACACCACAGGCTCCTACACATCCACCACCTACCCCTCCAGCTAGGGAGGTGGTGGGTGCTCACACCGGCTTCCTCTCCTTCCCCAGGCGACTGCTGGCTGCTGGCTGCCATCGGCTCCCTCACGCTCAACGAGGAGCTCCTGCACCGCGTGGTGCCCCATGGGCAGAGCTTCCAGGAGGACTATGCCGGCATCTTCCACTTCCAGGTGGGCTGGGAGCTCCTGGCCCTCCACAGCTGGTGGGCTGGGGGTGGGAGGGAGGACGGTGGGTTGAGGGCATCCCTCTGGGGTAGGGATGAGCAAGTCCTGTGATGCCCTGAGCTCACCCCACTCTCTCCTGACCCCCCAGATCTGGCAGTTCGGTGAGTGGGTGGACGTGGTGGTGGATGACCAGCTCCCCACCAAGGATGGGGAGCTCCTGTTCGTGCACTCGGCAGAGTGCACCGAGTTCTGGAGTGCTCTGCTGGAGAAGGCCTATGCCAAGTGGGTACCCCCGTGGCGGGCACATGGGCGGGTGGGGGACAGGGCACCTCACTGTGTGGAGCGGAGGGGAGGGGGTCTCTTCTGTCTCTGGCCCTGCTTGTGCTGGGTGCCTGGGGAGCAGCAGTGTGCTACGTCCTTGCCACCTCACGCATCCTTCTTGCCATCGGTGTTCAGGCTGAATGGCTGCTACGAGTCGCTCTCGGGGGGAAGCACCACCGAGGGCTTCGAGGACTTCACCGGTGGTGTGGCAGAGATGTACGACCTCAAGCGGCCGCCACGCAACATGGGCCACATCATCCGCAAGGCGCTGGAGAGGGGGTCCCTGCTGGGCTGCTCCATCGATGTAAGTGGTGCGCCGGGATGAGCCAGGGGCTTTGCCCCAGCAATGGCCGAAGTGAGGCCTCGCAGCCCGAGATCATGTCAGCAGTCCCCTCGCTGGGACACCGGGCAGGAGGTTACTTCTTTCGCCTCTTAGCAGAGCACCCTTGCCAGAGCCAGCGTGGCAGCCCCAGGGCACAGCGAGTGGGACTGCAGCCCAGCTGCTGGGAATGGGCTCCTTTGGATGGAGCGGGAATGTCCATCTCAAATGTGGGCTGTTGAACAAGGGTCTGCCTCTAGCTCTGGCCATGTCTTATGTCAGCATCTGAAAATTATCTGGAGCGGGGTTTTCCATTCATTCCTTCTCATAAAATCCTTTTCTTGCTTTCGGAAGTTTGGGTGGTTGCCTGATGGATCTTCTGGCTCTTCTGGCTGGGAAACTGTCTTTACATTGTCCTCAGCCAGCAGCCTTTGAGCACAGGGTGCTGGTACCTGCTGTTTCTCTTGGCTGGAGCTGTGCAAAGCAAGGGGAATTCTCCACACAGTGGAGGGAAGGGGTAGGGGTAGGACTACGTGAATTTAATCATATTCACTTGAGCTTTGCACATTCTCCTCAGATCACAAGTGTCTTTGATATGGAAGCAGTGACCTTCAAGAAGCTGGTGAAGGGCCATGCCTATTCTGTCACAGCCTTCAGAGACGTGAGTTGGCTATGTGAGACTTTAATAGCAATAAAATAGCCTGGCCAGTGGCATGGGCTCAACCTCCTGTGTCTGGTGGCCGGCAGGTGAACTACCGGGGTCAGCAGGAACAGCTCATCCGCATCAGGAACCCCTGGGGTCAGGTGGAGTGGACCGGAGCCTGGAGTGATGGGTGAGTTGGGCAGATGGGACTTCAGTCCTGCTGCTGGCAGGCCAGCGAGCACTGCGCACACAGCGACTGAGTGCATGGCACTGCCGAGGGGAAGTTCGCAGCATGCAGTGCCCTTCACATCGGCAAGGGGGGCAGCTGAGGGCCAGCTCTGAAGTGCTCTCAATTCACATCACGTAGTCCTCACCTAATTGTCTCTCTCCTGCTACTCCAGCTCCTCCGAGTGGGACAACATTGACCCTGATGACAGGGAAGAGCTGCAGCTGAAGATGGAGGATGGAGAGTTCTGGTGAGTACCAGAGCAAACGGCTGCTCTTCTTCAGCAGCCGGCCTGGGAAGGAGCAGAGGAGCTAGGGAGAGATCCCACAGTCCTGCTTCACCTGAAACATGTGACCTGCCTTTATGAGCTGGCTTTGCAGCACCAGAGAGCCTGCTAGCATTTTCTCATCTGATCTAGTTAATAATTTTCCTCTCTTCAAGGAAATTCAGCCCAATTAAATACAAAATAAGCATCTAGGAAGGGTAAACATCCCTTCTTCCCCAAGCCCGCTGCTGGGTTTAAATGAGCTATAACTGCTCAGGGTAGAAGATCTTGCCGTCACTTAATTCTCCCAAAACATTGGCTGGGCCCAGAGCTGCCTGCGCTCTCCTGCCTTCCCCACAGCAGTGCCTGGGCCTCAGCCTCTGCCTGCCTCCTGCAGGATGTCTTTCCGGGACTTCATGAGGGAGTTCTCCAGGCTGGAGATCTGCAACCTCACCCCCGATGCCCTCACCAAGGATGAGCTCAGCAGGTGGCACACGCAGGTGTTCGAGGGCACGTGGCGCCGGGGGAGCACTGCCGGGGGCTGCAGGAATCACCCAGGTACGTCTCTCCGCCACACCTCTGCTCTTGGCAGTGCGATTGAGCTGGGTGTCTCATCCACGTGTCCTCTTCCTCCCAGCCACGTTCTGGATCAACCCCCAGTTTAAGATCAAGCTGCTGGAAGAGGATGATGACCCTGGGGATGATGAGATGGCCTGCAGCTTCCTGGTGGCTCTGATGCAGAAGCACCGGCGGCGGGAGCGGCGGGTGGGGGGCGACATGCACACCATCGGCTTTGCTGTCTACGAGGTAACCCCTGCCCACCCCGGTGCTGCTTCCTTGGGACCAGCTCAGCCCTGCCAGTCCTGCCTGGGCCTGGCACCCCAGTCCTCAAGGAAACCTTTCCCACCTGCTTTGGCCAGTGTGCGGGTTAATGTCCCCTGTCCCGTGCTCCCCGCACTGTAAGGGATGGGGGCAGGTACTGGGATTCTGATGGTTTTTTCCCTTTTCTCTCTTCCCTGCAGGTTCCTGAGGAGGTACGTCCTGAGCCACCGGAGCCTACCCCCTCTTGGAGGGGAGTGCAAGAGTGGGCAGGAACGGGTTAATGCACATGGATGTATGCATGTGCACCCAGTGGTGTGGGAGCTCCCACCGCGCTGGCAGTGGCTAGGGTGCTAGTGAGTGCTGGGCACCTCCGTGCAGGAGGGATGGCTCCTGCTGGGATGGGCAGGGCAGGGCAGGGCAGGGAAGGGATGTCCTGCCCAACGGGGCTGGCTTTGGTCCCGCTGCTCCCTATGTGTCCCCCCTGTTGCGGGGCTCTGGTCCACAAGTGCATTCCTTCCCCCAGGCCCAGGGCGGCCAGAGTGTGCACTTGAAGAAGGACTTCTTCCTGCGAAACCAGTCACGGGCACGGTCTGAGACCTTCATCAACCTGCGGGAGGTGAGCAACCAGATCCGGCTGCCCCCCGGCGAGTACATTGTTGTGCCCTCCACCTTCGAGCCGCACAAGGAGGCCGACTTCATCCTGCGAGTCTTCACCGAGAAGCAGTCGGACACGACGTGAGTCCCTGCCTGGCCAGGGGATACCCTGTGTCTGTGAGCAGTGGGACATTTCCCCACCGCAGGCAGCCTGCTGGCTGGAGGCCCCACTCATCACTTTGGTTTCCTCCTTTCTGCCCCCAGGGAGCTGGATGAGGAGATCTCGGCAGATCTGGCAGATGAGGTAGGAGCTGCTGCTTTGGTTCGGCTGGTGCTGAGGCTCTGGGGCTTGGAAGGGGGAGCTGCAGGCAGGAGGTGGCTGCCTGGGTTTGGGATGTCACTGTGGCTGGAGAGGGCCTGGCAGGGTCGAGGTGATGAGGATGTGGGAAGTAAAGATGAGGAGAACAAAGAAGAGCTTCCCTTCCAGTTTGGGTTTGCTGAGCCTGGGAGGCAGGGCAGAGCCCGCATTTGACCACTAACCTCTTCTTTCTGGCCTGTGTCACCCCAGGAGGAAATAACTGAGGATGACATAGAGGACAGCTTCAAGAACATGTTCCAGCAGCTGGCAGGGGAGGTGGGTACCGCTGCGCTGAGCTCTGGGGGACTCTGGTTTGGGGAGGGGACAGGGCGGGACAGCTGGCCGTGCAAACTCCAGCCCACCCCACAGTCCCTCAGTCCCATCCTGCAGACAAGTCCATCTCTGCTGCGGCACAGCCCAGCTGCCCCCAGGGGTGCTGTGACGGGAGCAGATTTGGGGAAGGGGCATCCAGCTGTGGCCAAAACGCTTCTGGGCTTGCAGGAAATGCAATGGCACCCTGATGTTTTGTGACTAAGGCAGAGATATTTAGGCAGGAGGGGGGGAATGGCCACAAGTGACGTGAAGAGCAGGCAAGGGGTGCTGCTAACTCTGCTCCTGCTGCAGGACATGGAAATCAGCGTCTTTGAGCTCCGGACTATTCTGAACAGAGTCATCGCTAGACGTAAGCGCTGCCCTTCCTACCCCTTGCTCCCCGTGGCCCAGGCCTGCTCAGCAGGTTGGGTTTTCATGCATGTGGTCAACCTCCTCCTTCCTCCTCAGACAAAGATCTGAAGACAGATGGGTTCAGCCTGGACTCCTGCCGCAACATGGTCAACCTGATGGATGTATCCTCTTGGTGGTGTGGGCAGGGGCCAGCTTCCCTGGTGCTCAGCCTGCTGGCAGCAAGACTTCCGTGGGAGCTGGGACTTGGCTTTCTGGCCATGCTAAGGCTGTTCAACCAGGGGAAGGAAGGAAGGAAGGAAGGAAGGAAGGAAAAGAAGGAAGGAAGGAGTCCTTGTGGTTTCAGGACCACCTGCCCTACACTCCTGGGCTTTAGCAGCAGGTTTTTTGGAAAGGGACGTCGGTTCCCCTGCTTGCTTTGCGCCCCGGCTCTGCCACCAGAAGCCCAGCCCAGCCCCACTCATACCTTCAACCTTCCCCTCCAGGAGGAAGCACCCTGTGCTTCCCTTCCCCGCAGGCTCCCCAACCTGATGTGCCGTGATGCCACCCAGCCTTCAAGGCGCTCCTGGAAGGGAATGAGGTTCTGTTGGGCTTCTTACCTCCCAAACCATCCTGTCCAGCAGTTGAGGATGAGAGGTGTAAAGCGACAGGAGCCATGGCCCTGTGTTCCTGCTTGCACAAGGGCATGCAGCCAAGGGGTCAGGCAAGGGTAGAGGAGCAGCTCCAAGCCCTTCTCCAGCCTGGCCCTGCAGCACCCCTTTTTGCTGCAGGCCAGCCCAGTTTTGCTCTGAGGACACCACAGCGGTGTGCTTCCTACAGCAGCAGCACAGCTGCTCTCGAGGAGCCTCACGGCAGCTAGTTTAAGCATTGCACTTTCCCCACTGGGTTGCAGGCTCTGATCTTGCTGATGCTGCAGGGCAGAGAGGGGAAGTTGGGGAGAAAATTGGGCAGGCCAAGTGTGGCCAGGCTTTTCTCACCTCAGGTGTCTGGGATCCGATGGCTTTGCCTTTACGCCACCCACTTTGCTGGCTGCTTTCTCCTTGACCCTCTGCTCCCCAGAAAGATGGCAGTGCCCGCCTCGGGCTGGTGGAGTTCCAGATCCTGTGGAACAAGATCCGGAGCTGGCTGGTGAGGAGGAGCATGGGGCATGGTGCACTGCACAGGGGTAGCACCCCTCCTGGGGTAGCAGGGTGAGGGGACAGCCAGGCTGGAGGCCACAGGAGAGGCTGCCCTTCACGTCCTCCATGATGTTTTTGCAGACGATCTTCCGCCAGTATGACCTGGATAAGTCAGGCACCATGAGCTCCTACGAGATGCGCATGGCTCTGGAGTCAGCCGGTAGGTCTGGAGAAGGATGGGGCTTGGCTGGGGGCTGGGGCAGGGGGCTCCTGCTGTCGGGGCCCTGTCCCAAGTAGCTGGAGAAGAGCGAAACCAGCCTATATTGCATACTTGGAGCCAACCTGTTGTGGTAGTGAGATGTGGCCCATGTCTGCACCAGGCTCTCTCCATCCCAGCTGTGCCAAGTGCTGGAGCCTCGGGGTTAGGGATGCACGCAAGGTGGTCCCAGCCTCTGTCCTCCTCTGACCTGCAGGGTCCCATCCTGGTGAAGCAGAGCCCCTGGGGTGGATCAGTGAGCTAACTAGTCATATGGCTCCGGGGAGAGCATCCCCTCTTGCTGCTGAAACTGGACTCGGTGCCCTTCCTTGGGTGGGTTGGTGGCCCCTTCGGGTGGGGGCATGGACTTTCATTGTTACATCCTCCTCTCCTGCCTCCCTGGGGTGCTGACTGCTCTCTGCCTTGCAGGCTTCAAGCTGAACAACAAGTTGCATCAGGTGGTGGTGGCCCGCTATGCAGACGCTGACATGGGTGTGGACTTCGACAACTTTGTCTGCTGCCTCCTTAAGCTGGAGACCATGTTCAGTGAGTGCTGGACCCAGGGCAGGGAGGGCAGGGACAGAGAGACGGGTTGCTCACCTTGCTCTTGTGCCCCTGCAGGGTTCTTCCGTAGCATGGACCCCGACAGCACCGGCACTGCTGTCATGAACCTCTCTGAGGTGAGAGCTCAGCCCAGTGGTGAGGTGGGCCCAGAGGTGGGGTGGGAGACAAGGGGACAAGGCACTAAGGTGAATGGGGCACCTGGGGTGGGTGGTAGAAAGCCCTCCGGCCCCTTGGGTAGGGAAAGAACCCATAAAAGGTCAAGATGAGAAAACAGGATTGCTTCATGCTCCATGTTTCTTGGAGGGCTGTCTAGTTGACACATGAGGGCATGTCAAAAATGCACTAGACCCTGCTCATCCCTTCTCCCTCTCCTTCCCAGTGGCTGCTGCTGACGATGTGCGGCTAGGAGCCACAACAGATCTGCTGCGGCTGGGACACCCCAGCAGGCCAGGCTCCCTCCAAGTGCCTCCCCTTGGATCTGTGGACACAGGATACTCTTCCCCCCTTGCTCCATCCCACGCTGAGCCACCAGCCCTGCCTCCTGGCAAGCCTCACTCCACCCTCTCCGGTGGACCAGGGGTCAAGGCAGGCAGGGGCTGCCCTTCTCCTCTTCTGGACTGGGCTTCTTTCCACTCTCCCCCCTCTCCCTACCCCAGAACAGGAGGAGGGCAAGCAACAAGGGGTACCTGTGCATCCCTGCACCGAGCTTGGCGGGAGTGAAGGAGCAGGCTGGGGGCCAGCTGCAGAGCAGGGAGAGGCAGGAGCTGCAGGGGGAGGAGAGGGGGGGACTTTTATCGCTTACTCTAGTGCTGCCCTATCCCCGCTGGCACACATTGCCTGCCTCTGCACACGCCTGGGAGCATCAGCAGGTACTGCCTTGCTCAGGCAGAGGCAGCAGGTTCCTGAGGAGCTGGAATGGCCGCCTGGGAGGAGGAAGAGCCATACTCTTCTTCTTGAAGCCCTTGCACTGCACTCATCACCACTAAGCACGACCAAAGCGTGGAGCCCACTGGCTCTTTCTGCGTGGCCTTCAACACATCCCTCCAATCTCCATGCCCCTGCCTTCGCCCCACCACTGGGTCAAGCGCTACAACCTAAGCACTGAATGTTTGGGGGCTCCCCCGCCACATGAACACGTGCCACCCTGTAGTGCAGCAGCAGCTCCCCTCTTGCATGTGGGCACAGCAATGCCACTACGGTCACAGGGACTTGGCCTCCCCTGCCATCCCTCGGAGCTCCTGGGGCATCTGCTGCCCCTGCTTATGGCCCACAGCAGGGCTGGGGGGTCCAGCACCCAAGAGGTGATACCTTCCCACAGAGAGGAGTGGGTGGTGCTTTGCGGGGATGTTCTGCACACGGTTGGGTTTTTTTTACTCCCTTTCCCTCACTCTCCTGCACTGTTACCTGGGCTCCTTCGCCCAGCACAGATGGGCTCCAGTGCCAACATATTTACACTTCTCTGTGCTCCTCTACTCCCCTCACCTTCTTTTGGGGTAATGTGGTGGCTCCAGCTTGGCAGTGAGCGACAGCCCATCCTTTGCCCTGCAGAGGCAGGCAGTTAGCTTCCCCCAGACCCCCGTCGTCGCTGGAGAACGCACCTGCAGCAATAACCACTGCTGCCCGCCCGGCAGCTCTGCTTCCTCGCCCTGCTCACTGCGCACTCCAGGAATAAACCGAGATCTGTTGGATGTGTGGCCCGGGCAGTGACCTGGGGTGTTGCATTCTCCCTCCGCTCGGCGTGGCCTGGGCTGGGGGGATGAGATGCAGAGGCAAGCCCAAGGCACGCTGCTTGCACAGCCTGGGCCATGGGTAGAGGAGCACCACCAGGTACAGGTCTTGCCATGGGGATGGGGGGGGTCCATATCCCCTAGGATTTTATAAAACTCGCCCCTTCCTTTGCAGGAGGGTCTTAACGCCAACACACAGGGGCAGCACCATGTGAGAGAGGTGTAAGGGGGCACTGCTCTTCAAAGTGAGAGCAAGCAGCATGCTGTTAGCAGGGCCGTTTGGTTATCCCAGGGGTTTTTCAAGTGGAGGAAAAGCCGGTGCTTGCTCCCTGGTGTCAGTGGGAGGAGGATTGTGGTAGTGCCGGGCTGGGATGGGGGACCGGGACAGCCTGTGCCCCAAGGATGTGGGTGCAGCCATGCTCCTGCTCAGCTAGGGGAGCCCTGGGTCTGGCCATGGTGTCCCAAAGGCCTCCCCAGGGCCCTGCCGGGTGCCTCTGCCGTGCAAGCAGCTGGAGCAGTTTAAGCTCACCATCCCCTGCCTTACCAGCGGCCCAGCAGCGGCTGAAGGCAGCCAGCAAGGTTGGGTTGGGCCCGGTGGACTTTGCTCTGGGGTGGATTAGTGTCGGTTACGCTTTGCTGCCCTGGCCAGCCCCTTGCCAAGGTCTCTTCTGCTGGTGGCAGAGCTGGGGTCTGCTGTTAAAAGAAAGGTGTCTTGGGGAGGTTGGGGAGGGGAAAGAGAGGCTGCTTGGGTAGGATGGAGTTAACTGTGGGGTGGGTGGGAATGGAGGGCAGCCTGGAGCTCTGGACCCTGGAAAGGGACCACACCAGGTATGTGACCCTGGGTAGGGACCATGAGAGGCCAGTGTTTGCCCCTTGCTTCCTTTGAGGCTGTGCAGGTTACAGCTGGAGGCAAAAATCTTCCAGGAAAATGACAGTGGGGGCTGGGTGGTGGGGCTTTTCGCTGTACGGCTCAGAGCGGGATTCGCTGGTGGCGTGTGCCTCCTGCCCTTTGCTGACACTCCAGAGGGGCATCACAGCCCTGCCGGCCCAGGGGTGCTCGGCATTTGGAAAAGGAGCGTCTTCACACACCTTATCCCCCCCGGCATTTCAATATCCCTCATGTGGGTGCCCTTTGTGCCAGCCCAGCTCTCTGGGACCTCTCTCCCCACAGTGGGGCAGCACCCAGCTCTGGGGCAAGCCAACCTGGCTCAGAGCACAGAGGATAGCTGAGGTGTGGGGGCAGATCCAGCTGGAGGGAGCATCCCCCCAAGCTGCCTCCCCAGGCTGCCATCTCCAGGGGCTCCCCTCTCCAGAGGCGCCCCAGGGCTGGATGGAGGTGGGCTACTTGCACTTGGCTCGTGGCTGCCTGTGGGCTGAGCTGCCCCTGTGGGATGAGGGTACCTCGGGGCTTGGCAGCCTGGGCTCCCCTGTGCAACCCCCAAGCCCCTAAGAAACAAGGGCTCGAGGCGGGGGGACGGCACGGGACACAGGGGCAAGCATGCAGAGCTGTCACTGCTGTCCCAGCTGCGGGGCCTCGTCGCGTGCACACAGGCCCAATTGTAGGGCACGGTGACGCCCTGGCTTTGGGATGACAGGTGCCCCCAGCATAGCCTTACCAGAAGCCCCCTCCCTCCCCCCCTCCGGGTGCCAGCTGGCAGATCCCTTCCCTCGCCGGCCCCGGCAGCTGGCAGGCCGGTATCTGCGGGGAGTCGGCAGGCAGGGGGTCCCCAGCTGCCAGCTAATGCCACGAAGAGTAGCCTGGCTCGTCCCTCTCCTTGCAAAGGGGGACAAGGAGGAGGCCCAGCGGAGTCCTTAAATGCTGGTGTAAGGTGAAGAGCAAGAACAGCTTGGGGCCAGACGTGGCCAAAACTGCTCTTAGCGTAGGGTTTGTCTTGCCATGGGCACTAGCCAGCGAGAGCCAGCCCGCTCCTGCCTTTCCCGCAGCCATCCCACAGGTCCGCATTGGGTGGGAGTGCACAAGGTGGGCAGGCAGCACCCGTGGGTGCACGGCACCGCTGCTCCTGCTCCCCAGTACCACAGCATCCCCTCCCGCACCCCACGCCCCGTGCCCCTGCCTCCCACAGCCTGGGGCCGCCTGCTCGCCGCAGGGGTCCCCCCTCTCCCACCAGCTGCTCATGTCCATCCTCCAGGCACAGGACGGGGGGGCAGGACCGCAGCCCATCCCCACCTGGCCTCACCAGCTGCCCCGGCAGCCGGGCTCTGGCCCCGTCTCCCCCTCGGCTGCGCTTCACTCTGCCCCGGGCCCGCGGCCGCAGGAATGTCAGTCCCGTGGGCACAAGGGCCCTTTGTGTGAGCGGAGCCGGCGGGTGGGGGCCGTGGCCCAGCCCAGCAGCCCAAGCCAGGGCTGGGGAGAGCCGCAGCCGAGGGCAAGTGCGTGGGCAGCAGCTGCCCCCAGCATGGCCTCTCAGCTCCCAGCCAGGCTCGGCGGTGTCCCCACTGCTGCAAGGGCCATCAGGGAGGAAAGCCCCCTTCCTATCTTCCTTGCCCCTCCGGCACCAGCAGCTGGGCGGCGGGAGCATCCTGCAGCCACTGTCGGACTGGGGAGCAGCGCCAGCGCCAGCACGGAGCTGGCACCTCCCTGGCAAGCCTCGGCACCTATGCCAAGGGATGCCATGAGCTCAGCCACCCTGCGAGGGGAGCGGGAGGGCTGGGGGCGCGGGGTGGGGGCCGAGAGCACCGGGCAGCAGCTGCTGGATTCGGCCTTTTTCAACAGCTGCCATCTCAGTGCCAGCAAATGGGGAATGTGCATGGGCTGGGGCTTTCCAGGGCCTGGCCACAGTGCGTTAAACAAACTATTTATAGCACTTGCGGCCCTCCCCAGCAGGAATGGCCCATGTTCCTCCTGCGTGGGGCCGGGCACTTGGTGAGAGCGTGTTGGTGTTGGGGACACCGGTGGCACCCAGTGTCCCCAACACCAACACGCTCTCGGGTCCCCACCAGAAGGGTGAGGTCTCCTCAAAGAAAGGACCCTTGGCTGCCTCTCATCTTCCTCCCCCCCCATTTCTGTTAGCTCCCAGTCCTATGCCCAGAGCAAGATTTGCAGCAAATCTCACGCACCTTGTGCAGAAATGCCCGAGGGCTGTACCTGTCTTCCCAGCATCCCTGCTCCCTGCTAAATCCTCTGGAGCCTTAACCATGCAACAGCCACTTTAAGCATTGGCAGGTGCCGATGGTTGCTCTGTCCCCTGCGCCTGTCCCTGAGGTGGCATGAGGGTCTCGCCCTCCTGCGAAGCAGAGATGCTGTCCTGGGAGTAGGCTGGGTGCTGGCAGGTCGCTCATGGGGCAAAGGCCAAGGGATCTGGCCCCATCTCAAAGCCCATGCCAACTTTGCCTGTCAGCTGATGGGGCACGGGGCTGCTCAGCTGGCCTTCCCTCCGCCGATGGGCAGCAGCGACCAGGAGGGGTCGTGCCAGGAGGTAGCACAGCTATGTCCTGCCCAAAGACTGGCACGTCCCACACCCCTGACCCTCCAACCGTGCCTTGTCCGAGGTGGCTGCCCAGCAGGTCGTCCTCTCCCAGAGGAGACGGAGGTGCCAGCTGACTCCAGCCCTGGGATCTACCCAGAAGACACGTGGGCTGTGAGCTCACCCCTGCTCAGCAGCAAGAGGGAAGGGGCTGGGCTTTGGGCAAGCTGAATCCCCAGGGCTTTGGGATGGCAGGGAGGAGAAGACAAGAGGACAGCTCTGCACAGTCCTGCCACCACCCTGAGGACAGCCCCTGCAGCTGACCTCCTTCCAGCCCTGCTCTCCCGTCATGGCTGGTGCTCCATCCGCAGGCTTCCCGGGACCCCGTGCCTGCCTTGCACCACCCAGGGGCATCTCCTTCTCCTTGTTTGCTGATGTCCAGCTGCTAACTGACCACCTGAGAGAAATAAGTGCTACAGAGGGGTACACAGTCCCTATTTGGGCTTGGGAAGTGGATCCCAGCCCTCCCTGGCAATTAAATAGGGGATACTTGGTTGTGCAATTGGTATGATAAAGAAAATGGGATGCCTGAAAGGAAGCGGCCTTGATATGTACCCAGCAAAAAAGGAACTGGCCACCTGGCAAGGGATTTTGATTCCTTTGGTGAAGAGAGATGAAGGATAGACAAGAAAAATGGTTGAGAGACAGAGCAGTGACTGCAGGAGCAGAAAGTCCTCTGTGGATCAGAGAGGTTACAGCAAGGCTCTAGACACCTTGGCCCAGGAAACACACGGGCACAGGACTCCAGTGCCCTAAATCTTGTGTTTGGAAGTAGATACTGGTGGGGTTTCATTTTCTTCCCAGGTTGCGTTCTCTTCCCAGCTCTGTGCCTGACTCACCAGAGCAGCAGGGTTAAGTCCCTCTGCCTCCCTGGGCCGGGCTTTTGCCCAGCTGTGAAAGGAGGCTAAAGCTCCTGACCTTCCAGATGGGGAAAGGGGCTCAGCAATGCCTCTGCACTTTTGACAGAGACAAAAATCTGCCTCTTTACGTGTCCCAAGAGCTTGGCAAACAAGCCCTGCCCTGCTTTCCGCCCAGTGCTGGGATGTTGCAAGCATCTGGCTCTCACAGCAGGATAACCCCTCCTACCGTTACCTGCGCTCACTCCCTGGAAAGGAACAGGTTTCTGCAGAGGCCACACACTGAAGCCCCTTTGTTCCCAAGGGATTTTCCACCCCCGCCATCTCTGCCACTTAACACTCAGGTGCAATGCCCCCAGAAATGTGCTGCAACACCGCTGCTGCAACACCTCTGCACCTGGCCGGCACCTCCCTTTCCCCGTGGGACTGGAGGACAGGATTCCCCCCGCAGGCACGGAAGTATGGGTGGTTCCCCCAGCTCAGGCAGGGCTTTTCCTAGGAATAGGTAAAGATCCCTGGGGAATAAGATCTCTGCTGTCTTCCATCTCTGCAGCCACTACCGCTGACCAGGGACACTGCACTTTTCATCCCAGTGGTCCCCAGCCCGCTTAGAGGTGGGACCCTGCAAGGGCCCTCTGTGCAGGGAGGGGATATTCCCGCTGGGGCTGTACTTGCTAGGGAAATCGAGGCACCGAGCGAGGCAGCAACTTACCTGGGGTCAGCCACAGCACAGTGAATCCAGGAGTCTCCAGAGCAGGCCAAGTGCCGTACCTGCTGCCTCCCCAATAAAAGGGGAGAAGCTCCCTCCCAGGGAAGCGTAAACCCTGACACAGCTGCAGCAAAGCTTTGGCTCCTGCTTCCTTCGCCTGGGATCTTCCCACTCCCCATAACGCTGCCGGCACAGGGCCGGCAGCAGCACGCGGCGGAGTGGTGTGCCTGCACCGGAGCCCTCTGACTGCAGCCCGGGAGCCTCCGGGAGGCCAGTCCCAAGGGGCTGATGTCAGCCCTGGTCCTTGCAGCTCCCGGGCCTGGAGCTGAGCCGTTGGGGAGCTGTTTCTCGTTTCGGCACGTGGTGTCTCTGTGCTGAGGCACAGCCAGCCCGCTTTCCTCATCTCAGCCACGGTTGGCTCCCCGAGAGGAATCCGTGGGGCTGGGAAAGGTCACCCTGGCTGAACTAACTGCCCTTGGATGGGACTCGCTGGGCAAGGGACAGCTTACGTCAGGCAGGCTGGGAGACGGAGCACTAGCTTTCGGTCCCTCGTGCCTGTTCATTCTCCTAAATTCTGCTTGAGTGGGAGCCAAGAGTAGGGCCTTGGCAGGGTTTTTGAAGGGAACAACAAGGGGAGGAAATGAAGCCAGACAGCCACCAGGAACAAAACAAAGGTTAGGCGCAGGAGGGAAGTGGAAGGGCACAGACGTGAGCCGTGGACCTTCCTGCCTGCGCCCTCACCCTGGCTAGCTTGTGCTCCCCTGGTCTGCAGGGCCCTGGCTGCTTGCCCAAGCCAGCTCAGCTTGGGAGCACAGCTGGAAAGCATGGGACACTGGTGGCCAGCCTGCTCTGGAGCCCCGCATGGAGCCAGATCACAGGTCTTCCCCATCCAGTGCCCATCTGCTCCTCGGTGCTTTGTGCCTTGGGGCATCCCTTGCCTGCTCTCCTTGGTGGTCCACCTGGTCTGCATTCCTGGCCCTTGTGGGAGCAGGGTGGCAATTGCTGGCGCTGGCAGAGAATGACAGGCAAGCATATTTTGGACCCAGCTGCCTGCTCAGGGGCTTTGGCAAAGCCTTGTAGTGAAACGGGACCCCGTCCTGCCAGCCCACATTTCTGTGGTTGGCAGATGTTGTTCCTCCCTCGCCCCCCTTCTTCCCCCAGCGCTGCCACCCCGACAAATGGGGTCCTGGGCTCAGGAGCAGTATCACTTACATCCCGCATGTGTCTGGCCTGGGAGGAGGGGGCATTTAAATGGGCAGCTGGGTTTTTTGTTGTCCCTGCTGCGGAGACATTCCAGCCATTTGGGCTGGTGGCAGGTCCACGTGGGGAGAGCTGAGCAGTACAGGCTCCTCAGGGAGAAAGGGCAGAACGGTGTCCCGGAGCAGGAAGGATCCCAGGGAGGGTAAGAGTGACCAGGGGAAGAGGTGGAGAGGTGAGCGGTCCTTCTCCCCCGACCCTCCCCCGCTCAGCTCCCCGCTCCCAGGGGGGTGCAGCCCCCCGAGCACCGCCCTCGGGCTCCCGCATTCGGCTCGGGTCGGAAGGTCCGAAGCGTGAGGGAGCTCCTGGGCACCCCCCGATCCGCCAAGGCACCTCGGGGGGCGGAGGGATCCGGGGGCTGACAGTGCGCCCGCAGGCTCGGGGGGCAGCATGCCCGCCCCGCCGCTGGCCGCCCCGCTGCTGCGCGCCCTGCTCGCCCGCCTGCTGCCGCTGGCCCGCAAGCGCCTCCTG
>VYZW01059175.1:80213-99075 GCA_013401315.1 Balaeniceps rex | reverse complement strand
AGCAGAACACAAAGCACTAACACACCCAGCGTGGTGCTCGAAATGTGTTCCTTTATAATCCTATATTTCCCAGACAAACACTTGTAAACATTGAAGTAAAACAAAACACATTTCCTTTTTATGAAAAAAATGCCTTAAAAACCACAGGATTAACAACACCAGGGACGGACAATCCCCTGAAGGGCCTAAATCCTGTTTGCAAAACTTGGGCTGAGTTAACTGTGTTCAAGCTGAAATTTTTGATGGTAGCGTGTGGAAAACATTTTTTTAAAAAGATGTATCACGGTCAAATATACCCTGAATAGATTCTGAAGTGATACCTCATGATTTGAACACTCTTACTGATTACAGAGGACATTCCCATGGTCAGGGTGGGAAATGGGACTCAGATATCCTGGATTTGGTTTCTGTCTTGGCTGCACGTTTTCCTGCATACATGGGAGCAAATCACTTTATCTGTCCTGTCTCGTGGTCTCGTGGCTAAAGAAAATAAATCACATTCTGCTTTCTTGAAGTCAGAAGCAATACAGGTGGGAGAACTTACCTGCCATTCCTGTCCCCACCCAAAAGCAAAGACAGAGCTAAATATATGCTGAGGCAATAAAAGCGGGTAACGCTAAACTATTTACACAGTAAAGCAAAAAACATTGTGGAAAAATTCCCTGCAGTCACTTGTTTTGTTTGTTGAATCGCATTGTTTTTGAAGGTAGACAGAAAATGATGAAATTATTTAACAGATTTTTTATTCAAAGGTTGGAAAAGGCTCCTCCTTTAGGCATTTCTCTCATGTTTCTCCTGCCCAGGCTGTGCCCAGTCATCCAGTCAGAAGAGGAAAACTATCACACAAGTGAGCATCCCTGGAAGTGAGGAAAACTATATAGACAAAAAGCCTAGTTCCTGGGGTGAAAGCGTAAGAAATGTAAAAACAGGCCCAGACCAATGTCTCTTTGACGGTGTTTCATTTCTGGCAGCAGATTCAGTTAAGGTAGGGCTCATCTTTTTCTGAGTGTCTGCTCTTCAGCTATTGCCTACTTCCCATCTTCCAACATTTAGTAACTTAAGTACTTTCTGAGCCAGAGGCAGCATGTAAACCACCACTTATTAATACCCAACAAAGCATCTGATCTTCATGAATTTGTCTAACCCAGTAATTTCAGAGGAAAAAAACTTCACCTGTTTGTCCTTCACACCATCCATCCCACGGCATGGAGTTGCACAACTCAATGATGTGCTGAACAAAAAAATCACTTGCTTTTTATATATTTTTCTGTCGTCTCATAAGATGGCCTTTAGCTCCCGTACTGTTGCAGAAGTTTCGTATCTTCATAATTTTAGATATTTTCACCACGCTACCCTTTCGGTCATCACTTTTGCAAGTGGAAGGGCTTTATCTTTTCAGACTCCTTTATAGAAAACTCCTCTGATTATTCTTGTTCCCATTATCTATACCTTTCGTGTTATCCTGACACTGGTGCTGATTTGATCAATCACAATGACAGCTGATTGACTGACAATTTCACATTCGAATTCTTCCAAATCTCCTGTGTGAATACCATCTATTGTTACTGATTTGTTGTGGTACTGATTTGCTCTAAAATCTCTGACACTCCAATCTGGGAGTTTGCACAGCCTCATTCTCTGTAAAGAATGAGCCCAGTGTGAAAGTCTCCCACCTCATTTACAACGGGAACCAGTGCAAATAATTCATTTAGCTGTTCCATAATGTCTTTATCTTCCTTTGCTGCTTCTTCTCATTCTGCTAACTGTCCAGCTGTGCTGCTTCTGATGTATATACAAAAGGCTTTACTGTTAGCTCTCACTACTTCTGCAAGTTGTTTCCACTAATATTTTTGGCTTGCTTTGCTGTGGTTTAACATTTATTTTGCTGGGGACTATACTCTTCCTCTGTTTTCTTTCTTTGGACACAACTTCCATATTTTGGAAGATGTCTTTCCATTTTGAATGGTGTCTATTACACTTCTGTTTAACTATGCCAGCTGCTTCTGGCTGTTGTTCATTCAGAGTGCATTTTTATCAATGTTATTGATGACTGGCATATATCTATTCTTTTAAAAGTATGCATGCTACTTGCAAATATTTTACTCTTTTAACTGCTGTTTCCAATTCTCCCTTAAAGAACTTAATTGTTTCTATATAATTGCCCAACTAACTATTTTTCAGAATTATTTTGGTGGAGATTTATATGTTACCAATGAACCCAATAGTCTCTGAATTGCTTTTTAAATGTTCACTAAGCATAGAAATCAGACAACAAAACAAAATAATGAAAGGGCCTAAGGAAATCTGTCATGAAAAACCTTCTCCATCTGATTCACATACTAACTCAGAGGTTAATGTTCCATCAGTGTTTGTTTCATAAATTTGCACAGATCTACATTAACATCATCTATAGCATCATCGGGGCAGGGGCAGGGGGGGCAAATGTAGAACCTAGCATATATATTCACATACCAGAGAGATGGGCATGCTGTAAGAACTCGAAGAGAGTATTTTTGGTTGTTTCTGAAAGTACATTAATGTAAATTTCTATTACATTAAATCCTAGTAAACATTTTGTGATCAAGTACCATACTGAATTCTTTGTCCTCTACAAAAGGATTTTAAATTATCTTTGCAAAAATCTCGAAGCATAATTAGATTCTGATGCCTGGCTAAATGGAAACATCAGTTTGGTTGCATATATTTCACCTTTCGTGCAAGATGCAGTATGGTAAACCTTCAGCAAATCTGTGTGTGAAGACTACAAATTAAGCCACAATAGCTTCCTAACTGCAGCTTCAGCCTTTGTGCAGAGCCTTAGGAAAACCTCACAGAGTTTTTGTGCTGTCTCTCTTAGCGAGTTAGACGTGGATCTTCTTAAAGTAATAAACGGAAATACAACACAATGTAAACGTAAGGGGCACATATTATTAATGCAGCTACTAAAAAGAAGAACGCAATATGAAGAACGGCATGTTTACATAAAACTTGGGACTTGACTGCTATGTCGTTAAGTATCCCTTGATCCTTTTGCAGGAATATGGCCACGCTTGTGCCATGCCAAATATCTGTAAATGGAAATAAGTATTTATGAAGCTACTTCTCTGTATTTCTATCTGTTTCAAATAACAAATGAATCTTTATTTCTTTTTAGAGGTCACGTTACATATCTTTCACAAACAGGAGAATTTATATAGATAACATACCAGATACATACTATATGTATATGCAAGTGTACACAAATACATGTTTAAGGTTGCTTAGGCATATATGTTCTACATGCATAATGGTGTAAAATAGGTGCTTTTTTTTCAAGACAGTAGGATGACAGTATTCCTGCCAATGGGAAAGAAGAGCCGAATTAGTCCTTTATTTTCCACTTTGAGATTTGAATCCTGAAAGAAAGACAGTAATTTTTTAAAAATGGAAGAAATAAGACGGGAAGACTGGAAAAACAGATGTCATTGTAAATGATAAATAGGAATGCAATCCTGTTCAAGAAAAATGTCTGTTCAGAAATTTTCCAATCTGATGTGATTTTTTTTTTTGTATGAAAGCTTGAGTAGAACATAAGAATAACTCTGAAGTAAAACTCACAACACAAATAATGTATTATGGACCTAATCAGTTTATTTTAAATTAAATTTAAATTTAATTCTTTTTTTTAATTGAAACATTACTTAGGAGAGGGAAAGACATGCATAAAGGAGAGCTTTTATCAGAGATTTTGTAATAAGCCTAGTTCTGAACTCTGTGAAGCAAAGTGCATAGCCCACAGCAGTTGACCTAGAAATCACTGCTTTGAAATGATCTGGGGAAAGCAGACACTATCTGTCCATATTTGTCAGAGATACTAGGGTTTGGGGTGATCAAAAATTGCTTTAAACCATTCAGTATATTTCTGGTTTTGTTTCTCACAATAATATTGACCCAACTTTTTGTTACTGCAGAATGAGTGAAAAGCAATGAAACAGCAAAGACAGAAAAACTTCTGTGTTTAGCCAGAGCCACGCTTTGTCATTTTATCATACAAACTATGTCAGCTGGCGGCAGCATAAGTAATCTAAGCTTCAAACAATATCATTCTGCAGATAAATCAATGCATACAGACAGAAACAAGCTAAGTCTATTTTAGACAGCCTAATGATCAGTAGTTTTTTCTAATAGCTTGTCAGACTTCAACCTGCCAAGCCTGAAGATTTAGGGACACCTATTCACTGGAGATTTCCTGATTGCATTCCTGCTGGGCTATCTACGAATCACAATAGGAGACTCCTAGGAAAAGGGGAGAAAATGGATCGCCTTCAGGCCTTTATGAGGCACAGGTTATTGTCATGCCTCAACTAAATCCTAATTACTCTGATTAACAATGCAAGACTGTCACTACTCATGCATAATGGTGAAAAAGTTTGCCGTAATGACTATGAAATTCTGCCACTTCTGCTCAGGCCTTCACACGTGCCTTACTGGGGCTTTGTCTGCCCTGCGTGCCATTCGCCCAGCTGCTGTTTCCAAAATAACGTTGCCAGGGTGAGCCCCATTTGCAATTCAGACCAGACCTGAACATACTCAGTGGGATCAACGGACTCACAAGATGAGCTGCAGGATTTAAGACATAAAGAAGTTACTGGCTCTGCATATCAGATTTCTTGCTTCTTCATATTAACTTTCCTCTTAAAATCTATAAGTCTATGGTAGGTTGCTATTCAAATTTAACCTCATCTTTCTGTATAGATACATATTCTTAGTATCTTATCTGTCTCAGGGCTTTGTCACTGCCTAGCTGTTAAATATCTCTGAGGTATAATGGAAATAATACTTCAGGCAGGTGTCTGCATTGCTTTCATTTGAGGAAAGAAAGAAAAAGCTTTTAAAATAGAGGAAAGACTTTATTTCTAAGGAAAAAGTGTATTTCGAGATGCACACATTTTGAGGGCAGTAGATTGCAGTCATCTGTACTGCTTTCCTAATGTCCCAGAACACTTGCCCTCTCATCTGCTGTTAATTCTGTGGTCTAATCCTGCTGTCATTAAAACCGACTGCAAAATTCTCTAATGAAGTCCTGGTACCACTGGCATTGCCAGCAAAGTTCCCGTTAGCATTGGTGGCTGGATCCAGTGCCAGGGAGACAGGGGCCTGGTGTCCAGGGGATGTGGGGAGGACGTGGCAGAGACGAGGGAGAAAAGGATGCACTTCTTACCCCTCACCTCTGCACCAATATGCATTAAACAGAAAGTGTTGGAGTGTTCAGCAATGAAGCCTATAAAATTAAATCCTCAGTTATGCTCCAGTAGAAAAAAAAAAAGTCATAATTAAAACTCTTACTTTTTTCTTTTCCTATTTTAAAGGACTTATTCTGGGAACCGCTGGATGCTGTTTTGCAACATCCTCCGGCTCAGGGCACACGACTCTGAAAGAGGGTTTTGTCTTGGAAGAGCAGAAAATACTGCCACTGCTTTTGTGCATACGTGCGCGGTCTTCCTTCTGCCTCTCAATCAGTGCATTTCTTGGGCCTCTCGGGTTTGAAGTTTATCAGGTGACCAACTGAAAAGGAAGGGACATTTGATTCGCGTCGTTTAAAACAAAATTTCAAATTAAAACATAAGAAAACAAAGTACAGCAATGATCTGCTTTGAAAATACAGAGCTGTTTGCCCATCAGAAGTGGCATGCTGGTTTCATTAAACTTTCTTTGGAAACTCCCTGGGCAGCCAGGCCAGCTGGCAGCCCTCTGCCCCTTCCCGGCATGCTTGAAGCCCTTGGTGCTTGGTGCCCGGGTGCCGTGCAGCACTGCCTGGCCGGCCAGCAGCTAAAGGGACTGACCGGCAGGAAGGCAGCCACTGGCACAGACTGTCCCATTTTGCCAAGTATTTGGAAATGTTGATCTTTCATTCCAGCTCAGAACAAAATGAAATGTTGACAACCTGGAATTTCCCACAAAACAGACATTTCCTTTTTCTGGCCAGCTCTAACGTACACACACACACATTTGCAGAATTATTAACTGCTATGTAATGACACCAGACTATATGCCCACTTCCACTGTGTGGTATGGAGGGAATCCAGCCCTCAAAAATCCTGTGTTAGAGCAGCCACCGGAGAGCCACAGAGCCTAGAAAGCAGTTAGGTGGCATAACTCCTTCTTCACAGAGCAACCCGGAGCTTTGTGCAATGTCACGGTGTGAAGCATCTGCTGCGGAGGGGAAGGAGAGCGCTGCCGTGTCTGAGGAGCCTACAGAGAGCAACTCAACACAGCGCAGTCTGTTACTTACAGAACAAAGTACAAGAAAGGCATCACTGTTTGGATCAGCAGTGACTCTTTCTCCATCCCCTGTGAGTGCCTTTTTTTTTTTTTCTTTTTTTTTTTTTTTTACAGGAGCAGTTGCAAAGTGCCAAAAGCTATCGGAAAGTCTGCGTTACATCAGGCAAGCTAAGTGTACCGACTCTCTGAGCTAGCCCACAGGGAAGAACAACAGGAGGGAGATTGCAGAGGAAGATAGGCCTACTTAAGTAGCAATTCATTGTGAACCACTTTTCTAAGCTGTTGATAGAAGCATTAAGTGTGAGAGAGGAAGGGGACTTATCTTCTTGCCCAAGCAGAACCCTAATGACTCCATAATGACTGCTAAATAATGTGGCCAATAATCTCCATTTAATTATACAGCTCTAGTATGTCCTAAAAAGGAAAGAAAACACAAGAGGCGTCTGCAGTCCTAACATACCCAGTAGTCCCTTAGCCTAGTTCTGTAAAATGCATGTGGATATGTAGCATGAGTTATTGCCTGGAAGATAACTCACTTCCCATCCTTCATCTCATCTGAAAAATTTACTCATGTGAAATAAATTTGCTCAGCTCTTGACGCAGCCATCAATAAATGCCGTGTCTGTTGTAGCTTGTGAGCATCCAGGTAGGCTCTCCTCAAGACAGAAATATATGTGATTTCACAAATCTACTTTGGAAAGCTCTTCAGAAACGTTTTATCTTTGACCAGAGGGGACTACAAAAGCAGGGTGTTTAATGAACACAGCACCACTTCATGTGAAAATTTGAGGAATATTTTTCAGACAGATGCCTATTGTAAGAGCTGGTGACTTACACAATGGGCTTTTTAAAACCCTGAAAACATGAATTCCCTCTTTATCATTATTAATTTTTTTACAGATGGTGAAAGTCTGAAAATAGGCCAGTCTTTGAAATAACAGCTTAATAGTACACTATGCGTGTGACAGGCTAAGGAGAGTATTTTATTTAAGCACAAAAATCTATTTTTGACTTAATATTCCAAAGCTTTCCGAATGCTTATTTCACTAAAATACTTCTTCAGGCACAGCCCGGATTCTGGCCAATACAAACACTGGTTTCATCTGGAATATTCTGCAAGCTAATTGATGAAAAACATGGCATTATAGGTGAAGGGTCTGTCATTTGACTTCCACCACCAGCTCAGGAGACATACTGTTATTATAAATAATACAAATTAGGGAATCACGAAGAACCAGATTTCCACTTACTGTGTGGAGAGAGCGCCAAATTCTGGATTTTGGGATTAAATTATAATGTGCAAGCCAGCGAAGCAGGAATGAAGAGCACCTCCAGGACTGTATTTTGATGAAAACATAGTGTGATTTCAACCAACAGCTAGTGCACATTTAATTTTAGCCATGTGTGTTAAATATGCTGCCTTTAAAGCTCCAGCTGATGAGCTTTGTTGGTTGTTCTTTTTGGTAAATGTGCAGTCCACCACCTGTCCTACCCCTCGTTTACATGTATAGAGCAGAAGAAGTAGAAGTGTGAAAATACACAAACCAGAGTATTACCTTAAATTATATGGGAATTATATTATTAAGGGAAAGAAGGTTTATGCTGAGTAGTGGTTGAATAGCTGCCCTGTGTTAGCATCTTATAAACCTGATGGTGAGCACTGATTCCAAAATGGGGGAGAGATGCAGAAGGCTAGTGCAGGGCACAGACCTGTCTGCTGGAGCTACCTTTCCTGTGCCTCCAGGGCCACGGCTAATCGCCACCCCCCTCGGAAGGGTATAAAGACAGTGCCAGACACTGCACCTGATTATAATACAAATCTGATAGCTTTACAGAAGCAGTAGTAAAGGAGGCACAGTCATATCTACTCATCCCATTGCAAATATCACAGGAATCTGATGGCAAGCTCATGCAGCGTGGAGCCATCCTCCCCAGTTCTCCGAGTGAGGTCCCCTGGAAAAGGAGGGGGCAGGCAGCAGGCTCCTTCCCAGCATTCAGGGGCTTCCTTTCTTTCCCCATGCAATGGAGACAGAGAAGAAAAACAAAAGCGAGCAGAAGGAGATGCCAAGAGAAGAAGCCGAGTTCGGTGCAGGATACAAGTCCCAAAAGGTGATGGGAAATGAGGAAAGGCTCTGTATTCCTCCAGTGGAAAATATTAGAGCATGTATACTGTCTGAAATGCCCTTACTAGACAAGCAGCAGCCATTTCTCTTTTCCTAACCTCATTTTTTTCCATTAAAAAATAAAATAAAATTGGCCAGTTGATGTGATTCAGCTCCTGAACTGGTTTTTCTAGAGGTAACGCTTCCTGTCTGAGGTCCTGTTTCTGGCTGGCTGGATTTCCTGGCTGAGATTTTCAAAGTCACCTAGGGAACCGGCATGTTCACACATGTACCATGAATTTAAACAGGAACTGTCATCTGAACCCCATGAGCAGATGTGAAATATTCTTTTTTATCCCTCTCTTTTCACATACTCTTTATTTGCTGCATCTTTTATCAGTTTCTTTGCTGTTCTGTTCCTTTCTTCTCATAGTTTCTCTTTCCACTGAGACTCCTCACATTTCACTCCCTACTGATTTTCTCTCTCTCTCCTTTTCTCCTATAGCTACCAGCTTCTTCTGTGTCTTTGACTTTTCTTTGTCTCCAGATGCTCTCTCTCTCCCCATTATCGCTCCTTTGTATCATCTGTCTGCCCTGTCTGGCCAGTTGCCCCATATATAAAAGGTGAACCAGCTCTCCTGTTACCAATACGACCTATAAAATGGGAATTGAATGCAATGCTCCCTTGTGAGCAGTGAGGCTGTATGGATCATCCAAGCTCCATGCAAGAACATCCAACATAACTGCAGAAACACCCTCTGCAATATTCTGTGGGATGGTGGGGCAGGGAGGGAGAGACTGGGTGAAGAGGAATTGGCATATGTCTGTTTTCTCAGTCCCAAATCACTATCTATATAATGTTCAAATGGCTTTGAACGCTGATACATGTACCAAGTTGTCCCACTATGTCCCAGATTTTCCACTGTCATCTCTAGCGTGCTGCAAAGGCAAACTTGTGCCTTTACTTTGCAGGTTCAGACACCTACCTGACCATGAATTCCCAGGAGTGCTCTTTATGCCTCCCTATGTATACAAACGTTGGCATTTGTACCCACTCTGTATCACTGATTTAGAGCTTCATCTCCTGTATTGTTTGTGTGGCAAAATGGGAGGGTACAAGCAGCCCCTGCGCCAGCTGGGCTTCAACTTTCTCAGGAATGCAGCTGTGTCTTTAATACTGTTCCTAGTCTGGAACACAAGCATACTGAAAATAATGAAAATCAGGTAGCTGAATGTACTTTTGCTTCATTATTCAGAAGAAAACCAGGCACTGATGTTGAGCCATGCAACATGTGATTATGCATTTGGCTCCATAGGCACAAAACCCCATCACTAAATTAAAAAATGTCTAAAAAATTATTATAATAGATTAATTTTTTATGAAAAAAGAGACAATTAATGTGCCTTTCTATCTACCTGAGAAATTCAATATTTTAATTCTACATTTTAGCCTAACACCCAAACCACTGCACAACTTCTTACTTTAAAATATTTAGGTCCTTTGAGGTCAGGGCTTCTTTTTGCACTACTTAGTTATAAAAAGCTGTTAGAGTCTGCCAATTCTACAGTACAACATTTATAGCAATGGGTCAGAAGACAGTTCCTAGAGGAATTCAGCAGCCCTTTGTAGTAAATCAGCAGTCATGTCTTTGATAAATGTCTCCCGAGTCCAGCAGTAACTGTTCCTTGGTGCTGAAAGATAAAACAGTGGACTCATATGAGGCATGTAGTTTAGTGAAAGTCACACAGCAACAAGGAACTGGCAAATAACTTCTGAGGAAGTTACAGTTAACCCAGTGCTCATGAACACTGAACTTAACAGGTCTGGAAAACAAGATGGAAGCCTACCTGGGCGCGTGAATTTGGGTGCGCTGCTCGGGCATAAAATGTGCAGCACCTTGGAGGATAATAAGGCAATTGCTCTATCCCAAATGAGGGATATAAAACTTTTTCAGGCGGATAAAACCCTCTCCAGACCTTCTTATTCTGATGGCGTCACGAACTTTTGCATTCAGCCTATTACCTGATAATTCTGTTAAAACACAGCCCTACAAGCAAAGAGCAGGGGTTCCTCCAGGCTGCATTTTAATGCTCCAGGGGCCAGTCCTGCAGCTGCAACTGATATAAGCAACCTCCGCTTATAGGACCACTGTTCACACAAAGCTCTAAAGCTCTTTTTTGCCTTTCATGGCCAGATCTGTTCTACTGATCAGCTGTGCTCAAACCAGTGAGAATATTTTCATGGCCATAAAGCAGGCCCATGAAGAGATGCTGCAGACTAAAGAGGCACACAAGGGCCACTGGCTGGCTTGGAAGGGTGAGGTTTCTGGGTCAGTTTTCACCCAGCAGAAGCAGTGCTCCCGGCATTTCAACACCACGAGAGGGTAGGCAGCATTGGAAGCCACGGCAGCCTGTTTGCAGCTTGTCAGTGCCTCATCATTTTAACCTCAGAGAGGGCAAGAGCTGATTAAGTCACACACTTCCACGGGTAGTCAGGGCTCTGACACCCTCAGCCCTTGGGCAGGGTAAGGTTTTGAATGACTGGAGTACTTTGTCGCCGCAGTGGTTCACGAGTTTCTACCACTAGAATAGTAGGCAAAAGGAAAATGAATAGGTCATATAATTCTTCTGTCTGAGATTTATGGGCCCATCTCATCAAGACTAAATTGGTGGTGTAGACTCAAATGAAAACTAGGTGTAAGGAGCAGCTTAATTTGACAGCACAAAAATTTGTCCCCTGCTGGCAAAAAAAATCTCTTCACTTTTTCTATTAAGAAAAATTCAGTCTGGTTAAAAACCTGGATGAACTCCCATCCAAGCCATCAGAAAAGTCAGTCCAGTTAAAAAAAATGGATTAACTCCCATCCAAGCCATCAGATCATCGTCCAAGTACTGGAACCATGCTAGGAAAAATATTATTTCATATTCTTCTCTTCCCAACTCAGTATCTGGCCTCTTTCCACCAGGAGAGGGAAGGCCTCCCTCTGAGAGGAATGGCACCAAGCCCTCAGTGACTTTTTTTGCAATTTTGAGGATTGCTTATTATAATTCCTTTTTTGGTGACATTTCATGTATATTATCTCAGGAGCAAATGCTCATCTAGACTGGTTCATTAAGGATTTTCTGAAAATGCCCTGGGATTTCTGGTAATAGTCTTCTGTACCTACTAATGAGGGAGATGTGCCTTTACAATAGGAAACACGGCACATGACTATTTCTGAAACTATTTCATTAACTATGCCCTTATAGCTGAGCCAAAATTACTTACACACAAGCACTGGATTCTGGCTAAAAGTTATTGTATTCAGGGCTAGACATTTACACAGGGAAGTTCCTCCAGAATAATAAATTATACCAGAAGAGATATAGAGGAATCATTATTTCTGGAGCAGCAATATTTAAAAGTTCCCTCTATGGATTCACACTTAATACACATGATACAGGAGGAAGCTATTTTGTGGTCTGGAGAAGGATAATTTTTAAAACATGGTAAAGTGCAGGACTAACGAACCACTGAGATCTGCAATGTCTCTTGCCTCTTTATCTCTACCATTTATTACTAAATACAATAAAATAAAACTTCACGCATGGGGACCAATGAATAAAGACATAAAATGCATCATTATGGCATACTCTAAGGCCATTTTAAAGTTCTTTTTGTTGATGTAAAATAATATAGGCTACCTAGGACTATAACTAGACTGTACATAATACAGATGGATCTAAGGTTTATAGGGAAGAGATCTCATGGTCTCTACTTTGCTGATGCTTTGAGAAAGAGACCTTGTTACTAGTGTAATTCTGGATACCCGCTCTGACGAGGACGCTCTCAAGTCTACTGTTCTAGTGCATTCTAGACTACTAGAATTTTTTTTTTCCCCCAAATTTCTATAAAAGCCTAGGAGCTCTGGTTCTCTTTAGATCCCAGATGAAATGCTGAAGCCCAGCATTTCCCCTCCCTCCCTTCTCTACCCCATTTCGAGCAACATGCATGGCCTGCACCATCCTATTTTTCTCCAAGGGCCTCCAGCACACTCAGCCAGCTATGCTCAATGGTGTAGAAGAATCAGACTGGGTTCCTTCAAAAAATCCTTGCCTATTATCTGAGTGAAGTTTCCTTGAATACAGTAGTCCTAAGTATCCTCCTTACACATCTGCACAGGGATATTGGACAATTTATCCCCAAATAGGAAAGACGAAACAGAATAAATATTTATTTCAACATCTACAAAGCATAAACCAGTTAGGACTCAGATCTCCTGGTTTATGGTGCCACCACGCTATCTCAGAAAAATACAGCCTGCTTGCATGAAAATTCACAGCAGTCTAGTGTTACTAAATCTTCTCTGTCAAGCAATTATTTCTACTTGCCAGGGTCCTAACACACCCCCATACTAATACCTAGGTCCCCATCAAAACCAAACACACTTTAAAAACCTAACCTAAGTCATCAGCAAGTACATCTTCATGCATGTCCTAGTAAGACAGCTGCGCTTTTCTGCTTAACCCAGCTGACAAAAGCTGCATGAGACAGTGTTCCCAGTCAAAGATGCTTGGCTCTGGATACGTTTCCAGAGAGCAAATTAATCCAGACTTTGAGCACCTTTAGAGCCTTTTTGGTTAATATTTTATCAGGAAAAAAAAGAAAAAAGAAAAAGACCCCACAGAACAAATATGCAGAAGGTACACCACTATATAAACAGGAAACTAAGAACAAAAGTTTCACAAAGACCTTTATGAACCTTACTATGCCTACCTGATTAACCTCTGCAGTACTCTGATGTTACTGTGCTTGGGGATACTAAAAAAAGAAACTCTCAAGTAGTTTAGGTGTGTAGTTCAGTATCTTTGGGGAGGCTGTAACATCTTATTTATGCCTGTGACCAGGTACGTAGGTAGGCGCATATCCAGCCTCTTCTACAGTATGGAATTATCTACAAGCTTGTCCGTGTTTTAACTTTTGTATTTGACAATTAAATTGTTTGGTAGCTGAATTTCAACCATCTGAGACTTGAAACCCACAGGGAGGCAGCTCTAAAAAGCAAACCGAAAGGGAGCCCCTTTCCCCACCTCTTTCTCTGCAGTGGTCCCTGAGCTGGCTGGAGCAGCACAAAGCTTGCCTCCGGTCTGGGCTATAGTTTACGTAAACACATTTCTAACTTTCATAAAGCTGATTTCAGACAGTGTGAAAGAATAGGTGGGCAAATGAGGCATATAAGGTCAATAGGTGCTTGAAATCCACAGTTTCAGAAGATTGTTTCAGGTGCTCCTATTCCTCCCTTCTTGCCCCTCGCCCCCTCCACTTCCAATTTCCGTGGCTTTGCAACCACACTTGTCTCCCTTTTAACATACCTTTCTCTCCCCCGCTGCTGTGCAAAAGACTCCCACAAACCACAAGATAAACTAATTTAGGGCCAGGTTTTCTGGAGTGCTGTGTTCCCATTTAGGTCCCCAAATACCTGCCAGGTTTTCAGTAGTTTGGGTTGTTGGGAATTGAACATTTTTGCAAAATCTAACATTTATTTATACGTTTAACTGGGATATCAGGTCTTTCAAGATTCTGGTTGCAGTCTGGGGTCCTGGGATCGCTTGACTAAAACTGATGACACACAAGGATTAGGAAAAGCAACTACATGAAAATTGCTAACAAAACAGTAGCCTAGCTTGTGCAGAAAAAGGTGGTTTTTTTTTCTCTTCTGGAGTCCGTTACATTCATAACTTACTTTTATGTTATTTACAACACAAATAGGCCAGAACGAACTACATACAGAAGTCAGAGTGGACCAGTCACGGAAGTGATTAATGACTCTACCTTGCTAGTAGCTCTACATTTTTGAATGAACTGCATTTTGGTATAATAGTTTTGCTGCAATAGTTCATCTCCACTACTTTCTGAGTTTCTCACTAGAATATTTTCTTCATGCAGAATGCTAAGAAAGGAGGATATAGTTTTCTGTAGCATTGCCTTTTGAACTGATGTATGTCATGACAGCCATCCCAACTCTCATGCCCAAAACCATCTCAGGTCTCCCAAAATCATGAGATTTTAAAAACACTTAGTCTTGACTAAGTGACTTCTTACTATTTGTTGCTTGCCTTTGAAGTCCATTTGAGGTCACATTATCAAGTACTCGTCCACTTGTAAGGCTAGAAATGCAGCCTTACAAAAAAGAAATCTGGGATTCCCAGATAATCATTTGAGTACAGAAACTAAGATTTCACTTGTGAGACTCATGATAAACTCCCGAGAGCTGGCAACATTAACAGTGTGATTGTTACTGTGATTAATGAGAGTTTCAGGAACACTCGTAGGAGATAACAGTTCCTCTGTGTGCAAAATACTTTTTCCCATAAAACTTCTATAGAGCTTAGCTTTGTACGTAGCTGCCAACATGAATTAGCCAAGAACAATTCATGTCAAATGATCCTTATTTGCCACTCTAGTAAGGCAAGAGATTCTGTGGGCAGAAGAGCAGCATAAGATGCCATATCTCAACTTCAAAAAGTTTTTTTTATATTGTCTCAGGTGACATTACCATAAGCAAATTAGGGAAACAAAATATTTGATCCAAGACAGACGCCTATACGATTCAAACCTATCATATAGAATTTGCTGAAAAAACATACTTAAAAAGAAATGAGCAATGGTTCATCGTCAGACTACAAGGCTGTATAATGTGCCATTTCCTAGGCATCCCTCCTGGGCCAGTTTAATATTTTCATTAATAAAATTGCTTCTTACATTTTCAAGCAATGGGAAAGCTTAGAGGGGCTGCAGGCACATTGAATAAGGCTAGGCTTCAGAATGACAGAGGAAGTGGTCAAATGGTCTGAAAACATGGTAATAGGATGCAATCCTAAAAAAGGAAGAAAACAACAGGAGTAGGATGCAATTTAATATGCACAATGTCTGGGCTCTAAACAGTCAGGAATAACCATTTACACAAATGCAGAACAGGGAATGATCACTTCTGCAGAAAAGGTTTTGAGGATAATAGTGGTTTACAAACTAGATATGATACCATGGAGTTGGAAATTAAAAAAAAAAAAGGAGGAACATCATATTGCATTGTATAAACACTTTTTTTGGAAACAAGTAACAATCTTTCTTCTCTGACTAGTGCTGCCAAAACTGCAAGTGAAGTTCTGTTCCAAGTTTTAGGAACTGGATTTCAAGGAAGATGTAAACCCATAGAAAGAACTGAAGAGAAATTATGATAATCTTCAAACATATACAAGGTAGCATACGAAAGAACAGTCTCACAACAACTAGGACAGGAAAAAATAATGAATATAAGTAACAACAGTGTAGATTTATATTTGTCTTTAGCTTTAGCACAATGTCCAATAAAGATAAACCACTTTCATAAGAGCAATAATTAGACAACCTAATGAAAGAAATTACATAATTAACTATAAAATAAAATAATCTCATTTTGTTGTGTATCATTCCCGCTGAATGTGAATAAGTTCATGTCACATCACATACAAACTACTCCAGGAAGCTACTTGTAGTGCAGTTAAACAAAGTTTGCAATTAAAAAATCATGCAGAGGTACAAGTTAGGGAGTAGGTGTATTTCAGTATTTGTTTATAATGTGCCAAAAAAGCTAGGAATACCTAGATCATTCTGTTTCCAACTATTTGTTTTCAGTTATTGTCTCAGGTTTTCTCTATTATGCACCAGCTGAAATTAGCTGAGTGGTTATTTGTGGAGCTGGAATCAGAGACAGAAATAACTAAACTAGTGTAGGCCAGTCCATAGGAAGAATTTTAGCTATCCTGTTAGATAATTTTATGTTGTTTGTTTTTTTCAATATTTTTTCAATATAAATGCCCCAAAAGATACCTGTGCAAAATTTTAGCCTATCAATTGCAGGATCTGGAGAATTGAAAAGAAATTAAACTGGGCCCAAATAAGTTCTCCAGAAAAACACTCACAGATCAAGCTGGATATTATTCACATTTTCTTAGACAACCAACAAAGAAACAAATGTTGAATAAATGAATAAATCAGGTCTTTTATAGAAGTAAAAGGTGTTCTTTCTCCCTTTTGCGTATCACCTTTACGTGTGTGGTGGCTACAGTTTCAACTAAACACATTGAAGAGCTGACAGGTTGCGAAAAGAAGGGAATCTCACTGAACTTGTTATTAGCATGTCCTGTTTTTGAGAAATCTAAAAATTTGACAAGGAAAGTAAGAAGTTAATTGAATCTGCTTATTGTAACAATAGCCAAAGGCAAAGAAGATGTACTGATGTTAGATAATAACATTTCATTTCTTTCCTGTCCTGAAAGTCGATATGGGTTAGAACTAATGCCCCTTGGCACAAGAGCTTGCTGGAATGTACTGGTTTAGCATGGATCAGTGATCTTAAAGCTTTCCAAAGCGGGTGCAAATGTCAGTCCACTGAGTAATGAGCACCAGGGAGGATTGTGCCCTACGGAATCTGTCTAAGTAAATACGAAACTACTAGCTGTCGGTCTGAAAATAGGGTCAAAGGCTATTTTTTTTTGTCTGATTGCTTGCTTGTCAAGCATACAAAACAATACTTAAAAAATACGGAAATGAGGAAATACCAACGGGCATATGGCAGAGCTTTATGAGATTGATCAGTGTGTAGAACTGATCCTGAACAGTCATGTGAAAGTCATGAAAACGACTTTCGTTCTTTCCCAGAAAGAAAACATTTCACACAAACTGCATTGTGGATATGCGTTTGCACCAGTATTTGGACTAAGAGTGTTTTCAAAGAAATACTTTGGGAGGATTTGAGAAGTGAAGTCTGTGTAACTGAATGACTGCTCATTTCTCATGAATAGCAGATTACTCTATGACAAAGTGTTGGGTTTTTTTTTTTTATCTTGTGGTCTGCAGAGCCATAGAAGTCCATGCACTACTTCTACTCTGTAAGTCTGTGAGAGGTAACACAGAAACCACGAAGAAATTGTCCACAGACTTAAGTATAGTGTGCCATACCTTCACTAGATGAATGCTACAGGACCGGAAGTTGAAAATATTTGAAAACCACCGAATTAAACAGTAATCGAATTATTTGCAAAAAATACAGTGGTTGAGATATACTCAGCAACAAGCCAGTCCATCTCCTGCTACCTTCAGTGAGAGCTTGGATGGCTTCCTGGTTCAAAGCCCATTGGAGTCAATGTGAGTCATTCAGAGATTTCAATGGACCTGGCTGTACTTGAATAAAAAAATAATTTTATAAAATATAAACTTGTTTGCAAGTAATGCATGTACAGGAGGGGAATTAAATTAATCAAATAAATATTTTGCTGTAAATAATTTGCCCTAAATCCAGTGCTTACCTAATTTCTCTCAAAACTTCTGTATAATATCTGCAAACCTACACTGTAAACTAAATGGAGTAAAACTGAATTCCAGCATTCCATGGAGTTCTTTTTGAAGGTTTTATATGCTACATATACACTATATTCATATTTAAACCAGCTGCTTAACATATGAGGATTTTACTACTTAGTTTACTTCTACCATTTTTCCATTAATAAATTCACCATATATGCAGGCTTACGAACAGACTAAAACAGACCCAAATGTTCTAAATACACAGTCAGTTCATTAATAAATGATAATAAAGAAAAGGAAAAAGTACATTTTTTCTATTCATGCTAGCTGAAAAGATACAAGAGAAACAGACTAATATCATCCCATCTCACAAACCACAGGAATAAAAACATGTAAGCCTTCACCTAGCCAAAAAAAAAAGTCACGTGTTTTAAAAAAGCTTAAGGAAAATTCCAGAAGAAAATCATTAGAGACACATCTTTTCCTAGTTCTGGTCTTGCTCTATTCTCAGTGTCAGGTAATGCAGGTGTATTTCCTAAAACAAAAGCACAGCCTAAGATTTTCAAATGTATCTAGGGATCACCGTGGCTCTACAGAAACCAGCTGCACGATGTCTCCGTTCAAACATATAAAACCGAAGGCACCAAAAGCTACTACTCTTTTAAGAAACTCTGGGTCATAAAAATGGCTGCTTTCAGATTCATTGTTAATATTGAGCCTAACAACCAACTTTACACAGTTCAGAGAGCCTGCGAGCCTTTGCTGCCAGCACAGACACACTCACCCTTTCTACTTAGACTCAATGGCAAGCTGTGCTGCAGGTCTGCTCCGGGTGGAGATGACAAACAGATGAGTTCCCACACTTGTATACACTTGGGTTCTTTGCAGCAATTTTAGATGAATTCAGAGGTCACTGGAAAGTGAACCCTGACAGGACAGAATGCTTAAATTACAAGGAAAAAAGCAAACAAACTTGACCCCCACTCTTCGTGATGGCTCTGACAATTGTGAAATGAAAAAAAAAAAGAGGAAATTACTGAGGGTTTGATAGAAAAAAGCACCTCATTGTGCAATATAATATATCCCTCTGTGAAACAGCGAGATTAAAATCCACTGTGTCTTTCAGTTTTCCTAATTCTCTTCCCCCCCTAAAAATTCATGGACTCGGGACAAG
>VYZW01059175.1:262-78863 GCA_013401315.1 Balaeniceps rex | reverse complement strand
CTCTTCGTGATGGCTCTGACAATTGTGAAATGAAAAAAAAAAAGAGGAAATTACTGAGGGTTTGATAGAAAAAAGCACCTCATTGTGCAATATAATATATCCCTCTGTGAAACAGCGAGATTAAAATCCACTGTGTCTTTCAGTTTTCCTAATTCTCTTCCCCCCCTAAAAATTCATGGACTCGGGACAAGCATGGTGCACACTAAGCATTCCAATTGCTTTTGAAAGGAGCATTTTGCTAGTGGAAAATGTGCTGTCTCTTTGATTGCAAATGTAGTTGATTGTGAGGAGAATGAAAGGATGACCTATGACATGACCTGCTAGCGCAATAAGGTCATTTTTTTTTCCCCCCCTCCTCACACAAAAGATAAGAGGCTGACTGCTTACAAAGTGTTCTGGCAAATGGACAAATTAGGACTGCCTGGACTCCTGCTCCAGTCAGGCAAGTTATTCTAAGTGAAGATAAGTGAAAGTTTGAAATGTTTTGAGGAGGAGGCAAACTGCGAGCTTTCATTCCTTCCCCAAATGGATGGATTGTGAAGGAAGAGATCTGCGCAAAAATGGCTTGCCCAGGAGTTTCAGGTTTCAGACTTGAAGTTTCTGCAGCTGAGTGGTAGAGAAGAGGAGGACAGGATGGCCGTGCAGATGCAATGTCGGACAACATCGACACAGGACAACTTGCCTCAGTTGACTCCCAGCTTGACCACTTGTTTTCTGTGAGGCACCACACAAGAATAGACAGGCAGGCAAAATCCTTCTCTGAGATGCTGAGGCACAAGCCAGATCCTGGGTAAAATTCATACAGCTACATTACCGTAGCATTGCAATTGAATAATACCTGCCCATTTAGGACAACTCTGTCACCATGAAAATTCAACTTTATGGCTTTCCATAAAGATCCAAACTTGCATCATCCGGCCAGGTCAGTGCACAGGCAAGTTTCTGTCTGTGTGTGCCCACACATATAAACATACTCCTGATCCACTCTCAGACCAACATTTCAAGCTCTGCATGAGTCAGGGAAAATATTTTCATACCTTGGTGGTGTGTTCAGATAGGACTGTGCTGTTCATTTATACACCTAGCCAGAAAACTGAGATGCTTTTTAGCAAAACTAGGGCCAGGTTTCAGTTGAGCCCTCAGTGAGGCTATGGTTTGGGTGAAAGTTGCCTGGTTCCAACAAATAGACAGCCAAAAGCTCAATCATTTTAGCACAGAATTGCTTTGAGATTTGGGGTTTGAACCCTAACCCTCAGTGCAGAATTCCTGAGTATGAACTCATTCAAATGAAAGCCAAAACAAAGGTTTTCATGAAACCCAGGAAGCCTGAAACACCAACTTTCTTAGTAGTGCTACAAAGCAAGCTCCAGAAAACCACAGAAAAACCCAAACACCACAAAAAAATTAAACAGATGGAAAATGTAATTTTCTGGAAATGCTTATTTCTTCCTACAAAACTGTCAGGTTCTCTAATTTCTGTTTGATGTGCTTCAGAAATATACAGTATCAGTAAAGTTTATCCGGTGCACACCTGGTACCAGCTGCAAATCAAGGAACTATCCCATCGAAAGCAGAATCTTAATCACCCACCGTAGGGCGACAGGCCAGATATATGTTTTCAACACATTCATGGAAAGCTATCAAATGTGGTGCTGTGTGATTTCACTTCACAAACATTTTTTTGATGGAAATGGAATATTCTTGAGAATTTCTGGAAAACTTGTAAAGTGAGACGTGTATCCCAGCATTGCCCTGATGAACCAGATTCGCACCATCTGACAGAATGTCACTGTCAATTCGTTTGGGCTCTAGTCCAGAGGAATCTTCAAGCAAGTATTCGACTTGAAGCATGGCAGCAATCTAGTCCAAGGATTCATATGTTTTAAATGAAGAACTTTCTTCAGCGCTTCACAGAGTCTGGAGCCACATTAAGAGATAAGCAAGAGGTAAACCTGAAGCTCACTCTTGCATAAAATACAAGCACAGACCTTTCCTTTTTAGTACTTTTCTCAGTAATCAAAACAAGCATACCAATGAACTTCTTAGCCCTGTCAAAATCAAATATGTGACATGGAATAAGCAACAAGAGTGACTCCGCCCCACCACACTGCACACAGTTCCCATTCTTTTTTGGTGGAAACTGTGGGAAAATTCAGTCCTGTGTATCTGTCAAGCCAAGTCTTCATCTGTGACCAGAACAATGAAGACAGAGAATCTGGAGATCATTTCCCTCAACACTGTCTTGGACATGCTGATATTATCATGATGCTGTAGAGCATCCATACCTCCTATCTCATGATTATATCACTAAAATATGTGGGCATATCTGTACAGTGATTCACCATTAGGTTAAAATGAGTAAAGTCAAATAGAAACTTTTATTGCCCCTTGTTTCAGAATATAACAGAAAATACTTGACATCTGGTCTCTTTTAATGGCATCTGGAGTTGTGTCTGAGCAGATACTGCAAATTCAGTTTCTCCAATCGCATTTGAATTTCAATACAAATTGTTTTAGCAGAGACACAAACTCTTCATTTTAGAGCTAGTTAAACTTAAAAAGCAAGAAGAAAGACACTCTCTAAAGCTCCTTTGGTTAAAATCAGTGTCTGTACATTGTACACCCTTTGATCTCTGGACAACAAACAGCAACTTCAACTTAGAGGTAGGATGAGAAGGAGAAGCTGAGGAAATAAAACATTCATTGAAAGGGACCATCAGCTGTCATTCAACCCCAGAGTGGGACACTTCCTGCTACCTTTTTGGGTTGCTTTTTGATTTCTAGCTTGCTTTTGTTTTTCTTTCAGGGGGAAAAAAACTTGCCAGCATCTTCTGATATGTTTCAGATGAGCCGTTCCACCATTCTACAGCCTCCATTCAGCATTATCTTCTAACCTCCAGCAACCACTTGGAGAGCCTCCTACTGCTGGCGTGGTACTGCTCCTGACGGACACAGAATTACATGCGTTAGGGTTCACTGGAAAAGAGACTGTACAGGTTCAATAGATCTCATGGCTAGTGCATGGATATGGGCTTGTAGTCTCAAATACTTGTGCCGCCTTCAATGTAACTAGTTACATGAATTACGTGAATAAAAATTCACAGAATCTGACTCATGAGGAATATTCAAGGCATTTTGGTAGTTAATTCCAGCTCTGCAAGGACTGAGTCATAGCTGAGCAATCAGCAATTAGTTTGGATACAATATCAAATTCATAAAACAACTATGCTTTGGCCACTAGAAGGGACAGAGATCTACAGAGATACCACCAGCCAGCTGCAGTGCAGCATCAATGCTCTCAAACTGATGGAGTTGGAGGCAGAAAGACTAGGATTAAAACTCACTGACTTTTAATCTATGTTATATCAGTTTACAACTGGGACAGATGTAAGACAGATATGGCCAGTAACCAACAATTACTGCAGCTCTGCTGCCAGGCAGTAACTTATTAAGTTGCCATAATTCAGCTGTCTGTCTGAACCCTAGCACATTCAGTTAATGAACACTAGTTAATTTTTTTTAACCATGCTGAGATTTCTATTAGAAGCATGCGATCTAGGTTTTTGAACACGGCTGCTGGGCTTTGGAAAAGGAGGAGGAAGTTATTTAACTTTCTCTCATGCATAGAGAAAAAACAGCGTTTAGAGTTTCTTCTTATTTTCCTGATTATTATCAAATGGCTCCCACACTCACTTTCCAAAAGGCATTTATCCTCAGCTCATTGCAGGTACTGTTGCTATTTAGCAAGAAAAACAATGAATTCCAGGAGCACCTTGACTCTGTGTTCTTGCTGCTCAAATATTGCTAACCTACCAAGTGCAAAATAAGGGTTTTAGAACACTTAACATGTGGCGACAGAAACGAATATTTGCAAGTATATTGGTGCATTGCAAGAACATCAACAGCAATAGGATAAGCTGTATCTCTACGCAATGGGGCAAATTCTGCTGCCTGTTTTCAATGCAGTTACCCCAGCAAAGTCAGCTGAGTGACTCCAGATTTATATTCATGTAATGGAAAGCAGAATCTGACTCACCATATGGAATCCATTTGGAGAGAAGTCTAGTTGTGAGTTTTATCTACAGCTTATTGAATTGTTCATTTTTCTTATTTCTATTTTTCTTGGTTTCATTGCAGGTTGATAAGCAATCTGAACGCCTGCTGAGGACTAAAGTTATTATTAAGCATCTGAAAGGAAAGGTACCTAGAGAAATAGATGGGCTATCCTATTTCCAAAACACCATCCAAGTTTCTTTTTGTTGTTACCACACAGCTCTCTGACCCAAATCATCACCAGCCTGAAGGGAAAACATGAGAGTATAAATAAGTTATAAAGGAGTATTTACCTCTTGAATAACCTATTCAGGACCTGCTGTATGTTTATACAATCACGGTTGTTGCAGAATGGGAGGAATTCTGCTCCTCAGGCTGAATACTCCAGAGCCCTCAAACAATGGGCTCAGCAGCTCCCGAGCGCCGCAGCCCCTGCTCCCAGGGGGTTTCCGCACGTCTGGATTTCTTCCACAGCTACAGCACTGGGTTCTCCACAGACCCCATGCCCATCACACAGGTTACAATAGACACGACAGGCTGACAAACCAGTGTGGCTCCCGTCTTACCAAGGATGCTCTCAAGCATCCATACAGAAATCTTGTGACACTAAATGTTAGCTGGATTGCCTGATGAGGAATGTCTTTACTGTTCTCTGTTTTGACAGCTTTGGAAACAGAGAACAAAACAAAAATCTATGAAATTCTGGCCAAATCAATAGGCACGAGATTTGTGCTGCCTATTCCAGTGGAAGGCCTGTGATGGAGCTCATGGCAGCATTTGAGACCTAACTGTATTTTTTCCCAGAGAAAGAGAGAATATGCATGTCTGGAAAATAATTTTGAATCCATGCACTTAAGATACAATTAAAAAACACAGATGTAATATTTTAATTTGAAAGGTGGAATTGATCCTAGAACTTAATGTTATTTTGAGGTATAATCTTCAGTTATGTGCAGTTTTTGTATGAAATAAAGGAACAGATAAAGTCAGTAATACAAACAATTGGCCCGTAACTAAATGTTCGATAATGTTATATTTGGAGAGTGCTGTCTTAGGGTTTGATACATCTGTTATCATTCAATGAAAGCAAAATAATCTTCCTTACACAAATAAACAAGAAACATGATAAATAGCAATTACAACATTTTTAGCAGTGCAACGTCCTACAAGATTAAAAAGGGAAAAGGCAAGTGAACTCTCTTCAGCACAACTCTAGATTTTCATGACATTGCGAGACTTTCCAGAAATTACTTGGAGATGGACAAAGCCAGTCCTATGCCAATATTTAAACATGATGAATGAGACATGGTAGAAATAGGTCTGAATAATTGGATTATACTTTACAGATAAAAAAAAAAAGGAAAATTATTTAATTAGTGTCAACTAGTTAAAGCAAAAACCTAAATCTAATATCCTTTTCTAAAGATAGAGGCAAGAAGAAACAAGTTTGGCTGATAAAAGTAGTATGAGTGTAATATAGCAAGATTTATGAAAACCATTTTATGTTAATACCCAGTGACATTTTGAATAAGAAATGAGCACTCTGCTAAATTTATACAGCTTATGAAATAGCCTGAAGCTGGACAACTGAATAGGTCTCCCAAGAGAAATGAGAAAAGGAAAACCAATTCTTAGGTCTACAGAGTTGAAATAAGCTTGAGCAGTCATATCCCTGACTGCTTACGTGATGAGAAAGTTGAAGATGACACAGAAAGCAAATACGTAGGAAACCAGGTCACAGATACAGGTGTGTGAAAAAAAGGACCACTGCGTGAAAAAAGGCATGGCTATAAATCTGAGTTCCAGTACAGCCAAGAGCAGTACACCCAGCTATGCAAAGTGAACGCTGCCAAGACAGCAGACTACATCTGGCAAGTTGTAGCTCTGGAAATACTTGGGGTCTGGAGGTGTCCCTAATGCTGTGCTACAGCTGAAAGAATTGCTTTATCTGAGGGTTAGGTGAAGAAAAATGATACTAATAAACAGGACAAGGAAAGTCACCATACATTTACTTTTGGAACTGGTGTCCAACTCTGTACTGAGTACTGAGGAACCATGAATAGTGCAGAAAAGACTTGGAAAAATGAAGCAAAGGATTGAAATTTTTGCCTTATACTGAAACACTCAGGAACTCAACAGATTCCACTGTCAAGGAGAATATAAAAGGGTGACATGCTTGGCAACACAGATGTTGTAATTCTTCAGAGTTGCAAAAGATTAAATTATAAGAAGCTTAACTTTCTGAGCACTGGAGCTAGACAAATTCTGTACAGTGACTGATTAGCCACTAGGACAGCTTAATAAGGTTATACTGAATTCCCATCATAGGCCATTTTAAATCAGGACTAGAATGTTTTCTAAATCAGATGTTTTTTTGGAATGAGAAATAGCTTACAAAAGTCCTGTGTCTAAGTTATGCTGGAGGTCAGACTAAATGATCATAGCCCCTCCATCTGGTTTTGTAGTCTCCAAGTAGAAGTCTCAGAATAAGCTTCCAAAGGGAAGGAGCTGGCCTCCTAACATGTCTAGCTAGCATTCATTTGAAAAGTGTTTGGTTCTGATTGACAAAATGCATTCCTCAATGTTAGTCTGCAGCATACTTTTTTTTAAAAATCTTACTACTAAATTTTAACAACCAGTCTTTATTAGTTCTGCTTGTCTTTAGTAGGAATACTTCACTTGTTAGGAAGAAGCTGTCCTCTGATCAGCTGGTAAATTAGGCAAATTCCCTTGTAAAAGAAGTTTAGGACTGAGAGGAAGAGACTTTGTGCAAGATTAGATTAACATAACTATTTACTTCCAAAAGGAAAGACCTAAAGGACAATGCCATAACATGTGTATCAAGTCACTTGTCTCTGTTCCAGAACTAATTACTATTACAAATATTGACTCTGTGCATCCTGCCAGCAATCCAAGAAGAAGTCTCTTACTGAATTTTCTGTTGAATCACTCCCAGCCTCAGATCTATATGAGACTGCTCTACTGATGTTTATATAGACCTCAGGCCAGAGCAAGTGATTAGCTCCGGCTGCTTTAATTGCTTTAGCAACACAGGATATCTATAAGCTGGACCCGATGACTACATTTACTGAGTTTATTGTTTGTCTCATCAGTGAATTTGCTGTAGGTGAAGATGTACAGAGGCCTTTATTTTAGATTTATTTTTCCAGCTCTCAGAGTTTTCAAATTTATCTTTTCTTAGCACAAATGAAGGGGGAAAATAGTGAATAATGGAGTGATGTTTTTCCTTCTAGCAAGTTTTTTCAGCAGTGCAAGTCCTTGCTAAAAAGCTTAGCAAAGCAAAATGAAACTATGTTAGAAGATAATTCTGTCAGGGGACCAGACTCTCCTTCCCCATGACCTTTATGAGCTAGGTTCCTCTGAAGAAATCAGAAATTTTCTTTCTTTTGGGGAAAAATTGGGGAATTCTCTCATTTATTCTCATTTGGTACCAGTGTTAAGGCACTTTTTAGCCCCTGTTAGTATCTTACATTTCTCCATCTTCTGGATAACACTGGATGAAAACAAAACTATATGACATAAATGCACAGACTAAAAATGCAGCCTAAGGAATACAAAATCTAGATCAGCTTTGGCAACACCCCAGCCAAAAAAAGAAAAAAACCCAGAAAAAATATCCACAAAAGTCAAAACACTTAATCAGAACATTTCTAAAATCGCATACTTTGGCTTTTCTTCTTAAAATGATTTTTTTTTTCAATTAAACTGACCTAAATCTTTTAAGTAGAGTTAAAAAAAGGAGTTAAGTAACACCTCAGACAGGGTTTCTATGTGTTAAAGTTGTCGCATCTCTTAAAATTTTCTCCATTCCTTTTTCCTTTCAATGCTTTTTTTTATAATGCATCTATGGAATGGAAAAATCCATTATTCATATACAAGGCTAGAATTCCTCCACTAAACCAGTGATATTATTCTTTCTAGAATAATTTAAATACAGATTTGAATTCCACACAATTGGATGGGGAACGTTCATGCCTTCAGTTAAGTGTACATTCCTAAAACTGTTGGTGGTAATTGCAGTGAAACGTAGAGTGTACTACATGGAGAAAAAGCATGAGACACAATTCCTTCTGAAAGACTGAGTTTGCCAATTTCACTTCGAGTAAAGAATTTGTCAGTGTCTAACCCTTGTGGATCTATTTGCCCTGGTACATATTAATTACCATTAAAAATGCTGAGGGTTAAAAAATGCCACATCAGCGTGGAGCATATCTAATATTGCATCTGAAGCACTGCTTTTCCTTACTCAACAGACTGCATATTAGACTATGTAAAACTGACTACTTTCAAAGGCATGAATCCCCGTGCTGTGCTAACTCAGAAGTGTTTAGAAGTGTCAGCCTTCTCTGGAAATGAATTGTGCAACTATACTGTAGACACAAATGCTTAATGTTGCTTAAGCTCAATTTGTGGAAAGTAAATGCAAACTAATTTTGGCTTCATTTATTTTATTTCTTACATTTTGTAGGAGGAGTCTTCTCTTTTCTTTCCATAGACAGTATAGGATCATCTTAATTAACCACTATGTTTCATAAAAGAATATTTAATCATCAATCAACTAGAATAACTACTGATTATTTTAGTGATAGGAACTCATTAACTGGGCTCACATGGGCATGTATATTTTGGGTTGACTTCATACTCTGTGGAAAAAAACTTTTATTTTTTTGGAAATCTGCTACTAACCAGATTTTTAAAACCTCATTTAAACAAAAATAATAATGTCTGTGGAAGATGCTTGTTTATTAGTTGTCTTGAAGGACCCTAGAGGAGGAGGAGTCCAGTACTATCTCCCAGTGGGAAAATAAGATGAGAAGGGAATAAGAAATTTTGAACTAGATACCAAACCTGGTGATGAACATGCTGGCTATTCGTGCAACACTTGCTTTGGACATGAATTCAGCAGAGAAGAAGCATAAGGGTCTGCAGCACAGTCAGAGACACTGTTGGGAAGATAGTGCGTGGTACTCCACTGAGAAGGTTAAAAATTCCTCTTTTCCAATCAGTCATGTACGTCCATTGGGAGCAGAACACCATTCTGCATTGTGTCCAAGACCCAGGAATAAGACTGAATGGTATGTCAGTAAAAGGCAGTTCATTTTCTTTGTATTGGTAATACAGCATTTGAACTTGACTCATCTTTTCATCAAATTAGTAGTGGAGCAGGCAGTAGACAATTTATCATGTAGACCATCTTACATCTGACACCTAAAATTCACATTGTCCAAATTCAGCACTTTATTTTGGCAAGCGGTTATGCATTCAGCTTTTAGGTCTTTACTTCTTGGACGATTCAGAGTACAGTAATTCAGGAAGTAATATTTTAAATCATCCAGTACAAGGAATGAGGCCACTTTCTCATATGCTATTGCAACCATCCAAAGCTATTCCTTTCATGGTCTAAAAGAAAGGGGAAGGGATAGAAAAATGTTCAGAGGGAACTGCCAGCAAATGCCATACATTTTGTGTTCCGTTTTTCAGTCTTTTTTAGTGTTCAACTGTCCCAAGGTCTGAAGCATTTCATTTAATAAGATGTTATTAATTTTGGAAACAACACCAGATCCAATCTTCTTGCCAAGTAGACAGGCCTGTTTTGATAACTTAGTAATGAATAGCACCTTCAGTCTTGACTATTACTAAGTCTTGTAATGCTAAGCTGGCATCATTATAATGTTCGTAGGTCTTTTCTTTCCAGACCAAAGGAATGAAAGATTTTATCAAGGCATGAAGTACATTCCAGCAGTATGGACAATTTCTTTATTGCTGAAAGTGTAGCTTTAAAAATCTATAGATCCTGCTTACGAACAAAAAATTCCTTATACAGCTGTATTGTGTTGTTTCCACATTTGTTTAAACACAGGAGTCTGGCTAAGGAATATACAAACGATTCATAAAAACATGCCTATGTTACACATGTGTGAACCACATGGAGAGTAACATGTGGATTTCAAACTCAGGGCATGGGTTTCCCTTTTTATAACTATCCAAAGTAAGAATATTCTAAGTAGGGACATTTTTTCAATAACATTTTTGAAACCTTAACCTCAGAGGGTATCAAAAATGTCTCTCATGAGATATGGGGCCACACATATTGCAGACAGCTGTTTGGAAAAGTTAACACCCGCCTGAAAAAGCAAAAGGGATGAAGTCTTCACAGCTCATTCCTTTCAGTAAGAGAAAACCATACCTGTAAGATTGAGCAGAGGTATCCTCCACTTACCTCCATATCTATTAACCGCACTTTAAATTCCTGATCAAAATGTAGAAGTTAGCGTGTTCTGTTGACACCATATTATATAAAGTCAACCAGGAGATAGAAGTAATAGTTCACACAGTCACTGGCAGCAATAAGAATCCCTGTTTTCATATATGGAAACATTGGGTTTGAGCCTCGGTTCAGTGAAATCAGTGCAGGACTTTCCATTATCTTTGGAAAGCATTGGGTCAACCTCTCTAGCAAGATTATTGCACCAAAAAGTTACGTGTTTGAATAATACAGCCTTTCAGACTAGTGGTAATTGCTTATCAAAAAAGGTGCTTATTATTGCCCAAAGACATAACAGGCAGTTGCTGACTAATAATTCTACTCTCATAAGCTAGGATGTAAGACTGATCTGTTTATCAGTCACACAAGCATGCGAGGACATTAGCTCCAACATAGCTACGCTCAATGCTCAACTGGTCAAATGAAGCTTTATCTTGCTTCACGTGCAGTCTATTGATGCTTTCCTCAAGCCACTTGGCTTTGAGCTTAACATAAACTGTAAATCATCATGATTTCTTAATTTCTGTGTGTGTGTGCGTGTGAACTGAATTACTCTGGGTAGTGTTGCATGTGTGTTTGTGTATTCCACAGTGAAATAACAACAGGGATCCAGACATTAGCTGCGGCTCAGATAGGAGTTCTGCATCTACTCTTAGGACCTGACAAGAAGGTCTTTCACAAGCAGGTATCCAATGAACACTAGAAGGCTGTTCCTTGTGCTCCAGTATCTTCTCCAGTGTTTTGTTATAGAGCATTACATCTAAGAGGGAAGAATCATTATTTTAATGTCAATCCAGGTTGTCTCATAAAATGCTTCTCATCTTTGCAATGTGCTTTTGCTCTTATGAAACTGCCTTACCACAGTGCAATACTAAGAAAGCTCATTCTGGAGTAGGTGCAAACTTAAATTCAGACAGCATTAATAGTAATTTTTTTTCAATTATTTGAAAGGCAGCAGAAGCAAGCCTTCATAGGGTCAGATACTGTGTTAATGAGACTATAGAGCCTACAATGAAAACAAAAGGGAAGACAGGAAAGAAGATGGCAAAGACAGAGTGTGAAAGAGCAAGAATAGGTTTTGATAGGCAGGGAGAGAGAAAAGCTCCACTTTTTCACATGGCATAGATTAAATGAGAGTTCTTCCCAGTGATCTCAATATTTTTGTTGTAACTGAAGAAGTGAGGTAAGATTATTTTAAGGTATCAGTAAAGTAGGCTCCAGCACCTATTCCATCTTTACACATTGTTGATGGAAGGGCAGGGAGAGGGATACAGATGGACATAACGTGGAGATTATCACATAAAAATGAGGACTAAAATAATGTCTAATTTCCTTACAGGAAACCCACAGCATGGTGCAAATAAAGTAAGGCAACGCTCTAGCAGTCAGAATAGTGACAAATGGTAACTCTGGGGGTTTCCCCTGTGGCTCCTGTTTTGGGACTGAGAACTGTGATAACTATTGACAAAAAAACAAACTGCATTTATCTGGAGACCAATAGGTGCAGCTATGGAAAACAACCATCCTAAGACAGGGCCTTAAATCACCTGGCACTCTGAGGCCAGGATAGCTGAAGTGGTGGCTGATCCCATGTGCCAGAGCTGCCCTGCCCTGCGTCAGCAGACAGGAGAGTGTGTGTGCTCCAGTGGAGACATCAAAAGTGCAAGCCACATATGTAACTGTTATCATGGAAAGTATATATTCCCATTGGCTCCACTGTCAGATACTCTGAAGCCATGGAAAATGCCACAAGAGATAAGCCATACACCTCTTTGTTCGTTCTACTTGTTTAAATTGTTGTCTACTCTGCTCTGCGGGGTCTTTATCAGAGCCATTTGTACAAAAGGCATCAGTCTGCTTCTGATAAGTATTGCTGATATCATTACTGCTGAAGGATTGCTAGGGGCATTTATTTCTGAACAATGAACAATGGGCCATCAACAGTATGTAATCAGTGATTTGTCCACTTATCTATTAAGGTGCTTAGTTAAATTTTGGGGTCTTGCTGCCTCTTTGTATTTGAATCACAACTCCATCTGGTCATAAAAACACTACAGCTTGGAGTGACGGAGCACTCTGGATCCCACTGCCTTGAACGCAGGACAGCTCAGGACTCAGTGGGGCTTAGCAAGCTGGGAAAACTCTGGTTTACCCTCTCAGGCTTGGCACCACTTGCAGTGGAGGGCCAAGCAGTGAGGGGAATCCTGGGATCATTATTCATTTTAACAGTACTGAATTTTTATAGCACAAAATGCTGAATCAGAGCAACGTCACTGCATACCTGATAGCAGAAACACTTTTTTGACTTGAATGCTAGCAGAGCAAATAGAAAGAATTTCCTTGCCCTCAAAGGGGAGGGGAGAAGACGAAGAAGATCAGATCCTGTGTTTGTCAAAGGAGAATTAAAGAGAAGGTATCTCTGCCAGTCTCTCAACAATAGACAAGTATGATATTATCTCAAATACACCAAAGTCACAGGCACGCTGTGAGATTCATCAAAGTCAGACTATCTGCTATCCATCTGAATGTTTTTGAAAACTGTAGCTGCAACGTCATCAAAGAAGAACATTTTTTTGTCTGTTCTTTACTAGCTGGTATAATTTTGAAGAAAATAAAATTGTACTTGAAATTCCCACTGAGACAATCTGATTGTTAAGATGATGTGCCACTTGGTTTCCTAGAGTTGCATTAGAAGCATCTGGCAGAAAAGGTTACTTCTTGATCTGTATTTAAAAAAAATTTCCTCCCCAACCCGCTTCATTAGTCTTCAGAGACATTAGCGTTAGCAATAGTTCATTTAATGTATTTCAAAAATACCAGTTGAAGAATGATCGGTGGGAGATTATTTTCTTGATAATTACACAGTGTCAATAATAGCTCTGTAGCTAAAGCTGTTGTAATAAACCTGGTTTTTAGCTCTTCCTAATTATCCAGGGTAGCACAGTTCACTAAGCATGTCACTTGGCACAACTCCTTGCAAAGCAGAATTTTCCTGAAAAGTTTGTTTATAAAAGAAGTAGGGAAAAAAGGGGGGCTGACAGTGAAAGACCCAAAGCTGGCAAGCACAATTGCCCATTGACACTCAGGCCCTAATCTTACACTGAACAGCTTAGATGAAGCCATCCAGTTTAGAGCCACGAGACTCTGCCTGGCTTAATGGTAAGACACGACGCTTTCCCGCAGTGCGTGGCTCTGAGCTGGAGAGCCATAAGGGACAAGTGCAACTTGGAACTACAGTATTTTGCGGAGGTCTTGAGGTTGCCCAAGATGGTTTCCTTGTAGCCAGACCAAACTGTGATGCCAGACAATGTAAAAATGCCCAATCCATCCTGAGTGCACTGTGAATATTTTTGTTGAGTTCACTGAGTTTTGAATCTGATCCGTTAAATGAACCTGCTACTACCTGTGATAGCCAGGTTTAAAAAAAACACACAGTTTTACTTCTCTCTTATTTGGCACTGCTATGCTTACTAGCTAACATATGTTCACTACATGAACAGGTGTAGGAGCAAATAAAACCTTTAAACTTTGCCTTTGTTATCAAGAGACCATCTAGTACTGCCTGCATTCAGAGATGTTTAATGAAAAATAAAGTGTCAGTGTTTAACAGAGCACTCCAATCTTATTAGCCACAGAGCTGCATGGGACACAAGACTCATTTAAATGCATCCTCCTTCTGAAAGGTTTTTAATTTTTTTTTCTGATGTTAAATTTTTCTTTGACTGCAATTGCATGATACAACAGAGATTTATACAAGTCATCAGTTTGTCTGAATAGTAAAAAATCTTTAGGAACAAAAAACAAATCAGGAATGTTGTAAGAACATTTCTGAATTTCACCTTTAATTTTCACATGGGTCATTTTCAAATTTAAACAACTTCAATCACTCTGCCCAGGTGAATTTTGAATGTGAAATTTTACTGTTGTAAAATTTTAAAAAATTTAATGAGTTTATTGAGTTTACTATTTAACTAATATTTATAAGCATTAAATGAGTCCTAGTGACAGGCAAACAAATTGAAATTAAAGAGTTTTTACCCAGAATCAAAGTTGTGCATCTGATTTTTGCTTTTTAAAAATCTAAGCAGTTTGAAGTAATATGGAGTTAGCAATGAAACTACAGCTATTTCTAATTATTACTGTGTCTGACAAGATGCATATGTTTATGGAATAATCTATGCATAACATTAAAAAGCTCTTTTTACTGTTTTTGAAACAGTGTTTACATCAAAGTAAAACATATGTGTGATAAAAGAACAAAGCAGAAATCCCTAGCTGCTAGCCCTATATGAGAACTATATATAGGATATTTACAACATTTTTTAGTGTGGTAGAACTCTGTGTGTCAGAATGATTAATTTACAGACATGAAAAGTTAAAGGACCGTGAAGGGCTGAGGAAGATATAGCATCTCCTAAACTATCAGGATAGGTAGAAAGGAACACTAGGATTTGTCAGGGGCTTGCTGCAAAGTTTTATTATTACTCAAAAGGCACCTGGGCCCAAAGCATCAAGTGGAAGCAATTTTACAAATCAAAGGAGATAAACTACGTGAAAAAATTGTGAGTAACTAGTTTACTCAAAGGACTCGTAACAGGATCTGGAGCTTTCAACCCAGCCCAATTAACAGTGACCAAGACTAAGTCTCATCAGGAATAAATTGGGCAGATGTTCCCATCACAAAATCACCACTATAGCTGACACCAATTGACTTCCTTATTGGTCATGTCAACAAAGAGCCAATGATTACGGGACTATGAAATATTGTCCTTCCAGAAAGGCTTTAGGATGGCTGAAGAATGATGTCTAGACTGTGTCTAAACCGGGAACAGACATTGCTTAGGCTCCTGTTTGAAGAACTGTAATTGGCCTGATTCTTTTACTGGACACAGATATGGTACATCAGGATTGCTGATTTACAGCAGCTTCAATGATATCCATGGGAACAGTTCAACATAAAATTTGTGCATGGAAAGATCAGGTTGGGTCACCAGGTAGAGGGGCCTCTTCACCATTTTTCTCACTCACTAAGTTGCATGCAGTGTCACCTGAGGAAGGAGAAGCTTCCCTGCTGTGCATCCCTCCTATAAAGAGCTCAGCTGGTAAAGCTGTTGAGCAACAAAAGAAGAGTCTGACAAAATATTTTGTTGGCAAATAGGAAATGTTTTGCTAATGAGCCTTCCAGTTCCTCAATGGGGTAAGACACACAATGGTGAGTATGTCTCCTCTTGCTCTCTGATGACCTGGTTTTAGCCATTCAGATATAAAAAGGCATATTTTGAATTATCCTAATTTTCCTTCACTTCTTCTTTCATGTTTTCCATACCTTCCATTAGTTCTATAATTAGAATAATATTTAGCTAGCTAAAATGACATGGTTTAAGTGTGACTACTGTGTCTGGAGATAATGTGAGCAAATGTCGGCATAAAATTTATAGGTCCAGAAACATAAATAATTCTTTAATGAGTCCTTTCAATCTTAACATAATCAGTGGGAAACTAAACCAGTTGGTCCCCCCCCAACCATGGAAATATAAACTCACAGCAGGATTGGCTGATCGCTGAAAAACTTCATTTTGGATAAGAGCCATTTTTAAGCAAAAAGCTGTTTACTTAGCCAGGGAAGTTTGGCTGTAGTGAGTAGACATCAGAATTGTTTATTATTGGAACCCAGAAGCACATTAATTATGTGATTTTGAGTGACTGGGTAGCATCAGCCCCGCAGGTTTTGCATGTCAAATGCCCTCATCTCGCATGGCGTAAACTGACCCCTGAAGTGCGCGTCTGTGCACTAGAGGTTAAAGGAGGACTCTCCTCCATCCCCACCCAGGGTCTGCCAGGGTGGCTGCGCTGCAAATTTATGTTTTGGGGAGATCAGAGCACTTTGATATACTGCACGGGGCAGCAGCGTAGCTTCAATTTCACTTACATGTTGTGATTTCCTATGAAAGATCATCTGTCATTGGGAGTTCTTGTAACACATTTGCAAATAAGGTCAAACAATTTGTTCAGAGGTGAACACGGTAAGTATAAACACACTGTAAATATTTGAGTATGAGTTTAATGGTGTTTGAGAGGCTCGCGCAAAAAAGCTCACAAATAAAATCTCTATATTTAAAAACAAATTAGAAACTTGCACATTATTTTAGCCTTTGGTGGGCATTCATCATCATTACGGACACTTCTGTTTATTTTTGTTTGCGTTGGGGAAAAGGGAACATTTAGAAAGGCCCAGCAAGGGCGGGCAGCACGGTATGGTGGTGCTGGCTGGGCCCTGCCAGCTGGGCCCCAGGGCTCCAGCCAGCCCCTGCAATTAGCAGCTGCCACCGCAGGCCCATGCTTGCCACCGCACGGGGCGCTGGCCATGCCCTCCCATACAAAAACCCATTAGGCTTGCCTGAAAAATATTTTTGGAGAGCGATTATGGTATACGGGAGCACCAGCTCTGGTTTAGTGACACTCTTGGATGGGAACAGCCCAGCGATGGGCAGTGAAGGGACGGGTGGGCTCTGTGGGCAGCGCAGGCCTCGTGGCACTCCTTGGCTGTCTGGGTGGGGAACAAGTGGTGTTTCTGTATGAAAAACAGCAAGTGATCGTCTGTGCTGCATTTTGCGGAGGCACTTCATGCTCTGGGGAAGATAAAGTGAAGCTGACCCCCCCCAAACTACCTTAGTACCGCTGTTCTTAGAACTGGAGAAACCCCTGATTTACCTCAGACATATCGATCAAAGCAGTATCGCGAATTTCTTGTAAATCCTGCTCTGATGTGCCATCCCCAGTCCTGGCATAACCTCTGTAGCAAAGGCTCCTTATAGAAACACTTGTCACCATACTCCAGCACACTCCTGCTGAGGAAATTTCTTTCACAAGGGCTTTCAGGTCCCCTTCATACCACTATATTTTGATACAGCGTTTGGAAAGAAGAATGAAGGAGAAGATGTTTCCAAAGTATTTTCCCCAAATTTACATCCCCAAGTCACCTCCAAGCAAAGCTAGGTTTGAAGACGATTAAACCTATTGATTTCTGATTCCAAAAAGGTTAAAAAAAATGGCCTTGAAGTAAGTCTGAGTCACGATTTTCAGGTCTGCAATTTCCATTTTCTGGTTGTTTGTACAGGACCCAATCCTACAAACACTTCTGCACCTAAAGTGAGGAAAACCATAGCTGAATGTAGGCATTTGCAATCTTACGTCTCCAGCTACTAAACTCTTTGAAACGGAGAACTGTGTGTATCTAAACAGTATCTAAAGCATCTGGCACATTTAAGGGCACTATAATAAATCATAGTATTAATTGTGTATAAATATGCAAATTGCATTGTACAAAAAAGGTAAAAAACAGTGGATTAAAATATAAATATATAGGTGGGACTTCTAGCATCAAGAGCGACCTCTCTGTCCAGTGAAATACTATAAATGGAATGGGTAAAGAATTCCAGTTCATTAATCTTACTTTTGATCTTCTTGAGTGAAATTCACCCCAGGGTTTCATTTGGTCTCTCCTGAAGCCATACTATAAATCACATGATGTATAGCACACAAAGATCATTATTTTGCTAAGATTTAGGCTAAGTATTCCACTGCCATGTTGCCATTTTTAAGGTTTCTTTTTTTCTTCTGTGGCATTATAAATTGCAATGCTCACATACACTTCATACCTGTTACAGGGTACGGTTAAACAAAATGGATTCTAGGTGCCAAAAAAGCAGGGAGCGCTGGCAGCTGCTTTGGGACCTCTGCGTTAGCGAGCCTGCATGTGGATAGCCCATTTCCTTCGCGGCTGCGGCTGGAGGAGCGAGTGCCGCACAGCCTTTCATGGCTCCTCGGGGAAGGGCGAGCTATTGCGTAGGGACTGACCTTCCTGTCAGTCCATGAGACACCATAAACCAAAACTGGTGGAGGACTGGACTTAAACTGTTTCTTCTCAGCCAAGATCACACCCTTCTGGAGATTGCTTTGTCCCAGCACAGAAGTGTGAGCTGCTGCAGTAATTCTGCCATGAATGAGAGCCTTTCTTTTGAGTCATATACTTTTGTTTCAGTCTACAGTGTCTTGGCTTACTACTGTGCTGGGGATTATCCCTGCAAAAAGCCAGAGCCTGGAAAATGAGCCATTTTCAGCAGCTATGAAACTTGGTTTTTAAAAAGTGTTTCCCTGTTTTTATATATATAAAAATAGGTATAAAAAATTGGTTTCATTACAGTGAAACTAAGTAAATTGTTGTAATAATAAAAATAATATAATAACATATTTTAATACTATAATGTAATAGGAAAATGAAGCACCAATAATATTATCATTAATATTCTCATTAGTAGTAGTCGCATAATACTCTTATAGTTAAAGCTTCATTTTCTGGGTGCCAGTCAAACATAATGAATTAGACTGTCCTTTTTCCAAGCAGCAAAAGTTCCAACATTACAGGAAACTCCATGCAGACAAATCCCAAATGAGCACGGTGGGGTCCTCGGCAGCTCGGGAAAATGACCCAGCAATGGCTGTGGCAGGACTGGCGTCCGAGTAAGTGCCATAGGAGAACTGATGTGGAAGAAAAGGTGGGAATGAGGAGACATTTATATCAACAGTCTGGATTCAGATCTCTCCTCTCCTACCCTCAAAATCCTATCAAAACCACTGCAGGCAGTAGCAGAGTCATACGGGTACAATTTATGGCAGAATTTGGCACAGTGTGTTTCTCCATTCCACTGGGCTGGTGTCCCTCAAAAGTCTGATCAACTAATTCATAAATGCCTTGTGTAGTTATATTGTATTAATGTAAGTGAGATAATATATTGTTATTACTTCATAAGATCTAATAAAAAGTTGATGAAAAAAAAATCCTTGGCACTGCAGAAGCTGTGAAACTATATACACTTAAAAGAAAATACTGTAACACAGGGCAGCTCTGAACTCTTTAATGTTTTTTAAAAATTCCTCCAGTCCTGGAGGGTCTCTGGAATTTCTTTCATACTGGAGCACTCCAAAACATTACATGTCACACACCAGAGACTAGGCTGAAATCGTGTCCTTTGCTCATCCTTTTAATGCCTTACTTTTGAGTCTCCCCTGGTTGTACTTTTTTCCCCAGGCCTCCTAAAAGAGGATTGTCAATGGCATAAACAGATATACCTCTGACTACATCGAATGTCATGTTTCAGCCTTTCTTCATCAGAACCAGACACTTCAGGTTCTTCGTTAAATCTTGAAATGCTGTGCCCTGGCTTACAGATATTAGCCCTCCCTCCTCCCCAGTTGCCTTTTAGTCGCATCCTGAAGTGCATGTCAGGCTTAGGCCTCTGTTAACACTCGTTTAACTCACAATTGGCTACAAAAATCCTTAAAAAGCCCCATTCTGCAAAAGTATGACATTTATACAGATGTATCAGACTGAGTGGTGCAACAGGGCTGAAGTTTGCCAGCAAAGAGAGCAGAGTTCATGTCCATGAAGAATTTGTTTTGCTTCCTTTCCCAGATTTGTTTCAAGGGTATGCATATCTGGAGGGGTGGCCCAGAAGAGATGAGTCAGTAGGATATGCAATTTTAAAAAGGGAAAGAAAGGAAATCTTTATGGAAAAGCCAAATGGAAATAAGAAGGAAAGACCACAGGGCAGGGAGAGTGAGGCTGCAGGAAAGCCATGAGGAAAACCTGAGGCTGGGAAGAGTGTGGAAGCAGGAAGAATGGCCAAGCCATAGTAGGCACAGGACAGTCAAACTAAACTTCTGGAGATATTACTGCTCCAACTGTTTCCCCTGAAATGAGAGCCAGCTTAAACAATCTGGCCTGAAAAACTGCAGCAGGTCAGCAGCTGAGTCACAAACTGGTCTTTCTTGCTTCAGGATAAGGATTCATGACACAAAGGTGGAGTGATTGGTATATCTTCGTCCATCCATATCCAATCTGATGCTGTAAGTCTGTCCAAAACCTAGTCTAACAGCTGAGGGAGGATAAAAAAGATTCTGCCTTTTTCAGGATGAAAATGAACTTAGCAGAATTAGCTATCTCATGTGAAAAGAAACCCTGTTTGCCAGAGTCACATTATTTAAAGCTTTTGATTGACCTGAGAGACTTCCTAAACTTTCTTTCCTCTGCCTCCTACTCCCCACACCATAAGAGTCTATTTTATTTTTAGATGTATCATGACAATAAATTTAAAACTCCTGGATCTCTCAGCTCAACTCTTCCTAGTTGGCGCCTCACTTGAGTAATGGGTCATGAAGTTGACATTCCTCCAGTGATGTATTGCTTGCTAGAGTGGCACTGACCAGGAAAGGCAGGTCAAATGGTCTTTTAATTTAATCTTTTACAGCTAGAGATGAGAACGCTATAAAAAAATGCCAAAGAGGATATCCATGTGATACTCTCATTGGGGAGAGTATCCATGGGGGAGAGAGAGAGACAACAGCAGGAGCCATGGAGAGCTATATCTCAGGAAACATGGCTTATTTTGGGGACGAGCCAAAGACAAAATAACAAGTGAGAGGGAAATGACGGAGAGGTTCTGGGGAATTTTTCACTAGCTGATTACCTTCTGTTTAAAGGTTTGGCTCCAACTTCTTTTTAGGTGGCTTCATCCAGAATACCCTTCACAGCAGAGGAAAACTCTTACTTCTGGGAAGTTAAAGCTGAGTACATTAAACTTGGTTTTCTGCCTGTGATTTTGATTAATAGTGTTTTTTAAAATACGTGATGTTTCTGTTGAGCCATTACCCCTGACAGCATGATCCTGAAGTTTCTTAGATTGTTGCAATTTATTCCACTGTTTCTTAAAGTTCAGTGTGTCCTCTTAACTTCATGAGGAACTGCAGTCCACACAAAAAAAAAAGAATAAAAAAGAAAAGGAAAATAAAAATAGTGGATTGCTTAGCAAGCCACTACCACTTTGCCTAGGATTATGAGGCTATGCTAACTGTTTAAACAGCCAAATTCAGGATGACATCATTTGTTTTTATCAGTTTCCGCTCCACTTGATGGAATAAAGTTTGTCTGATGAAATTCTATTTGTTATACAGTTTGAGTAGACATTCCCCAAAACCAAAGAAAAGTGTTCTTTTTCAAAGTTCTGAATCCCTTCTCCCATCATTACTTTGCCATCATTTTATTATTCCCCAGGCTGCATACAAGATATGTCCTTGGTTTTTAGCTCCTTCTAGCTTTCCAGCAACTTTGTCTCTCTTTCACTGAAACACAAAGTTTTGTAAAAGCATCATCAGGAAACCTGTACACCAATGCTTGTCTTGAATGAGCAGAGGCGCATATGCTTGTGCTTGCTAAGGATACTGCTATAATTTCAGCAATCTGATTCCAGAAAGGAGATTAATAGTTCTGACAACTGTCATAGATGAAGGGCCATATTTCTGCTCAATCCATAATATCATCTTTTGTTGTTTTTTCAGCCCCACACATTGTTTATGCTGATCCATCTCTTCATGCAGAAAACCAAATATCTATATTTCATCTTTGCTGAAGTCACCCCATAGCATTTTAAAGTTTGTGGAAGAAATTCTGACACTGCTATTCATTCATCACTGATACTGGAAAACTATGAGATATTATGAGAAAGTGTCAAGAAAGAAAAATGTTTATATTTGATTTCTCATTTCTTGACCCTCTGAGGTTATTTGCTTTATATTTTCAACTTTTGTCCACATCCTGGAAGGCTAGCAAGTCACTCTAATGGAAGCTTCGATTCTCATGAACTTCCCTTATTCCAGCAGCTAGGGCACACAAAAAACCAAATATCACAAGACTTTGTGATAAAATTGAAAAACTTGGCAGCATTTTTTCCTCTTGCTGATTAGCTCTTTGCTCCATGAGTAATCTGATATAAACCAATGGAGTAAGTCACCAATAGATAGTATTCACTGTGAGTAAAACTGGCAGAAATATGCCCCATTTGAAACAAAACATGCTGAAGAAAGCTCCCAACCTGATAGTCTTGGTTATAGGATATACGCTGTATAAAATGTCACACACACACACATATCTATATACACACATATACCTACACTGTTAAAAATAGTGCACCAGGTTCCAAACTAAATAGAACTGTTTGTGTTATGGTTCCAGTATGGCCACACTTTGTTAAATAAAACACCAAGTGATTATTTCTCTGTTAATCTTAAATCAAGTGAACTGGACCTGTATGAAAAGAAAGGAATTTGTTTATGGCTTGCCTCTTAAATGCCAAACTGCCACAGAAAGAGCAAAACTGCGTGATCACAAGATGATGCACAACATGAATTGATACACATATACCAGGCTGGCTAAAGGAAGCATTGCTTCCATCTTATAATTACAAAACCCTGTTTTTCGGAGCATTTCGATTTCTTGGTTGTACAGATTCCTTAATGTATAATAAATACATGTGGTAGCCTCTCCTTTAGACAGGACACTTGAAAAACCTCTCTCTCTCCTACTTGATCACTGATTTTGATACTACTTGTAAGAACATAATTGCCTATTAAACTTCAGCTGCCTCTGTCAGATTTACTTGAAATCAGCTAGTGTTGTAAAAAAGATTGTGGAGACACACAGTGTGACTGCAAAGTAAGAAAAAAAAGGCATGTATTCAGCTAATAGAAGCAATTCTGGCTTATTTCTGTATTCTATCACAAATCCCCATGAGAAGCACTAGCTGGCATTTGTAAATGGCAGCTGCTGCCCATGAGCTAGCGCAATTAATCTTCATGCTACTGCAGCTATCCACATAAGAATAATCAGTGACTGTGAGTCAACAGGGTGAAGCATGTACCATTTATTCCTATCCACTTAGAATTATCAAAATAACAGCTCACTGAGGCAGAAAAGAAGGCAATAGCTTCTTATTTTCATGTCACATCTAACATGAATACAGTAGTTTGATACAGGGCACTTACAAAGTCTTGCCTTACACATTAATCTCACTTTATTGGTTTGTTATATTCAGAGACAAATGAAACCAACCCAATAGACAATATTGCATAGATGTCTTAGTCATTCTGAACTTTGATATCAACTGCACTCTGGAAAAACGGTGATTTATAAACTGATATTTTGTTCCAAACATATGATCTTATTTATCAGTAAAGACCAGAGTATGAATTCTCCAGAGCATTTATACTACTGACTATAGGACAAAGTTCTGCTAAATGATATTATGGAATTGCTATCACTGGTAACATATTTAAGGATAGGATTTTTACATGTATATAGATATAGAGAAGATACCTTTCTATTGGGGTTAAAACCCCAAAAAATAAAGGAAAATAAATAGATGGTAGAATCCTCACTAATCACAAGACTATATCATTTTGTCAGGAAAAATTGAGGAATTGTCCTAAAACTTAAAAGTTCCTATGTAGATTTGAAAAGCTGAACCAGTCCAAACCTTTGTCTACTCAAATACCACAGAGGACCCATACTCAATTTTGAATGTTACATGTGCCGATGAATCACAAATTGACTACTATTAATGCTAGATAAAGTAGTATTTTCTTTAATTTAAATGTCCTGAACGCATTGCATCTGAGTTCGATCAGATGCCTTGTTATGTTTATATGGTGGGGCAAAGAAGAAAGAAATGGATGTCTACTCTTCTCATTGACATTCATTATTCTGTGTTTGAAATCACATTTTAGTCTCACTTAAGCCAGTCATTTTCAGCTCATGGGCTGTGGATAAAGGGATTCATGGACTACTGTGTAAAAAGTCTGCAGAAGGTAGCTGCAAAAAAGGTCAATGGCTCTCATGAAAATGGGTTCCCATCTCTCATCCTGAAATGGACTGACCATGCATCTGGTAAGCATATGCTTATTTTAAGCACATAAGAAACCCACAAATTTGAATGTGGGCACTCCAAAGCTTAAATTTAAGAAAACATGTTCTGCCTGATATTTTGTTAACCTCATCTTTTGGATGTCAAATGCCCATAGTCGAAGTAATCATTCATGTGAATCTTCACATAACTTTGACTGGTTTTGTTATTCTTCTCCAGACACTTTCTATGCATAGCACGTCCATTTATATTGAGGCATCCAAAACTGAACTGTGGTGTAACTGGAAATGTATCATTCACAGTTTTCTATTAAATCATTATTACAGTGAGCTGTTACTTCTGTAAAGTATTTCTCTAATCCTTCTCTTTGTTAGTTTATTTTGGAAAGGCATATTCATTAAGCTGTAATACTCACAATGATTCATATCTGTTTCCTCAGGGAACCATGTTAGATCAAAGTCCATTACGATAATGAGAAGTATATTATATTTTCTAGCATATACTACTTTTCATTAGAGCTGCCAGAATGCTGATAGATGGATGGAAGAATGAATGCTTTGGGCAAATACAAGTATTTATAGGAGTCTCTAATGGTCCTCTTTAGTTGTTACCAATCCAGAACCATTTGTTAACAAATTGCATTATATCTCTTTTTCCAAAATAATTCAAATAATAAACAGCAGCCCAACATGTTTTCTCATTGCTCTTTTAGTTTAAAATTGGCTATTTACTATGAATTCCAAGCATCCTGTAGGTTGGCAACATGACTTGCTATTTATTTTATTTCAAAGCCTCTCACACAGGTTCCTGTCAGAAGCCTTTTGAAATTCCATGTAAATTATGTTCGAAAGATACATTTCATCTCTTACTTTATGCACTTTTTCAAGGAATTCTTGAAAGATAGAGCAGCACAATTTGCCCTTACAGAAGCTGTGTCAGTTGGTCCTTATCATATTATGCTTATCTTAATGTGTAATCTAGTCTTGAAGTAGATTCCATTTGAGGTCTTATCTTTCCCAACTAGAGTAGATTAAAGAGGAAAGTCTTTGTTCATTGAAGTGCTGTGACTTACTTGTTCTCAAATCCTTGGAATTCAGAGACAGAGCCCTGCAAGACCGCTGTCTAGCAAAAGGTTTTATGCACTTGCTTAACCCCCAGCACAAACAGCCTCACTGCAGCTAGCGGCCCTCTCTCTTGCTTAAAATTACATGTGTGATCAAATACCCTCCAAGCTGTATTGAGCAAGCAAAAAAACTGAACCTTGGGTGAAGAAAAACAGCAGAATGAAACTATCTCAGGCAATTAGCACTTTTTTCCCCTTTTCAATATAGTTTTCATAAATCATATCCAACACTTGGATCATTCAGAAGCTTTCTCTTTAAATACCCCGTTTCATTAGTTCTAACTTCCTCAAACATAGTTTCTGTCATACCTAAGGAACTGCCAAATGTTTCCAAAAGAAGCACTTGATGAGAACATTTCTTGGTGAGAAAAATGAAAAGAAAACATGTGCCTGACTTTTCCAAAGCCTGTTAGTTCTGTCTAAATTTGTTTTCCTCAAATATACAGCTTCGAAAAGCACCCTACGCCTAACACCAAACTGACACAATTAGCCTTTTTCACTTTTTTCCAGTGACTAGCAGAAAATATGTCCCCTCTAATCCACCTTCTGCTATATCTCTTACTGTGGGGTTGTTTAGTTTCGCTGTGTTAGCATCCAATGGAAGTCATTTTTGCTGTGTGTAACTGGGTCTTTTAACTGTTGTAAACCCTTTGAAGTTTCCTCCTTCTGCCAAGAGGTCAACGCGGTCTTTCTTTTGCCCTTTCAAAAGGACCTTTCATTCATTCCTGTGTTTGGTCAAGTTGTTGTGGGTTCTGCTCTGGCCTGGCACCATGATTCCCCCCTACACAAGCAATTGCTGCTTTCGTTGCTACTGCTGTTTGTACTCCTTATTGCTTCTTTCATTTATCTTCGCTGACACACCAAAGGAAGGAGGGGGCTGAAAGAGGAGAATCTGGCTGTAAGCTAAATTGATTGCATGTTATATTTCATGGAAGTCTGGCAGGAAGAGTTGAGTGATCTCAAGAGTTTCAGGAATATTTTCGTTCCTATTGTGCAAATCAATCAAAGCGCAGCTCAGCCCAGGCTGCCCGCCCTCCCGGCAGCCCATAGCAGAGCTTGCTGCATTGTCAACAAAGGTTTGAATAGAACAAAAGTCTCCCAAGTGGACACTGCATTCACTTGATGGGGTCACATATTACCCAACATTTAATAAAACTCACATGAATTTGAAAAGGATTCCCAGATAGATCAATGACTGGAAAAGTAGTAAATTTAGCCAGTAGAAAGGATGCCCTAAAATCAAGGTGATGCTGTTACATGTGGCAGTTACTCTTCTGTTTAGATACTAAATATCATGGGTGTCGGGACTATTAGAATGAATTCTTGCCAAATAAACATATCTACCAGTTTCCCGCGATGGTTCCACCCCCCCTGGATCTGTCATGGAGGAATTCATTTAGGGTGGGTTGCTTTTTCCCAAGCCTTCATCCGCAGCAGCTGAACAGGCTGGTTTGGATCCTCTGCAGCTTTACACGCTTCTCTGTGGCACAAGCGTAAACCCGGCAGAGCTAGCAGCTTCAGAAATTATGATGCTCAAGCAACACCTAAGCGGTTGTCCCCCTAAGTGCTTGGGTAGAGATGTCTCCAGCAGATCGTGCTCCCTCCCTTTGTGCCAGAGCACTGTCTTAACATTTTCTGAAAAACAGAACAACTGCTGCCCTGCCCCTCTCGTCCTGCCTTCTGCTTTTAAGCCCAGGAGATGCCCAGGCTCTCTTGAAAGTTATAGCTGCTCTGCTAAGCTAGTCTTCCACCAGGGCCTGATAAAAAGGTGATTTTAGTAATCCTGGTTGCTGCTAAAGTAACAAACTCTTAAATTCTGGCACAACATGTGAGATTTTAATTTCATGCCTGAAAACAGAGAGTGAGAAATAATGACTCTGCATTGTTTCTTAGCGAATGCACGGCCTTAGGCTATCTAAAAAACATAAGGCCATATGATGTGTCACTGTTCAAAAATTCAAAAGGAATCCGAAGGAGTACTTTGTGCTTGTTCCCCCCACCTTATCTAGTTCACCACTAGCCTTGGCAATCACTGTCACAAGTGAGAGCTGAGGGAATGCTGAGTCTGGAGTCATCACTCAGCTGACAAGTTAGTGCTTCTGCAAGATACACGGCAACTTGCTGACTGCCAGCACCTTATTTTGGACACAAGTCAGACTAGAAAGAGGAAAGGATGCAAGAGCTTGCAAAAACCCGTGGGTCTGGGCAGGCCTCCATTCTGCAAAACCCTTCATGCGCCCAGTTTGGGTTTTGAAGGGCAAAGCTTGTAAACCTCTTTGTCAGAACCTCTCGCGTGTGGGGGTCATATTAATAACCCCTCTCTGCAGCATGCCGCAAAATATATCATTCATTTGGAGTGTTTGGTTTTTAGTAATGCATTTTCTCAGAACAAATACATGTCCAATTAACATATTTATGAGAGGGGGAATATGCATGTACAATTTTAAATCAATAGAAATATGGAATATGGGGAACATAAAGATCAGAAGAAAATCGCTGAAAAGGGACATATAGGGACATACTCTGAATGTAAGGATTATTTTCATACTGTTTTCTTCTTTGTCTTTAAAGAGCAATCATTTATTTTTAGTAAAATATTCAGGATTAAGTTTTCCAGCTGGCTGCCCAAATTCTTTCCACTAGTGCCATGTTTCTGCAGCCAGAAGAGCAATAGTGCACAAAATGTGCATAAACTTGCCCTTTACCCATTGTTATGCACAGTTACTCTGTAGAGTAATATCATCTGGGCAGTCCAGAAACCCAAATTTTGACCTTATTGGAAAGGCTGAGATTTTCAGAAGAGCTTAGGGATTGACTCCTGCTAAATATAGGTGACAGTTTTTGTCCAGCTGCAATAATCACATCAAAAATCTCAGCCCGAAAAGCCCATGTTACAGCTCAGTTCAAGGATCTAGCAGAAAAATCGTATTCCTGCTGGGACTTTGCAGAGGCAGTCAGAAAACTACAGTTAAGAAACATTTAAAAACAGAACAAAACTTTACCGTGTTGGAAAGTGAGTACTCTGACACCCAGCCAGTGTATTTCATAAACACTGAATGAAAACGAGATCTTTGAGCAGCGTGCCCTTTTCCAATATAAACCCACACACCACCACAGGGCAGCCCCCTGTTTGAAGCCACCCGATCTACCCCAGCCTCACGTATTAATACTATAAAACCATTATTACCTGGCATCCTTCTGCATTCCAGCAAGGATGCTAGCTGTTGGATCCATGGATGCTAAGCTAAATGTTGCTACTAACCAAAAGTAAATAAATTGCCTAAAGTACACAGCTGTTTTCAAGTTCTTGGATCTATAGATAGACGAGTAAGTACATGGGATATACTTTTACTATTAACCTCAGAGTTAATTGTTCAGTTCTCTGTCTGCACCATCAGTTACCAAATCAAATTTGTTGACTGGTGCTGAATGAGCTGCTACGTACCAAGGTTCAAAACAGAGGTATGCTGATAAGAAAAAATATGTGCCTAAAACACATCTGCTGTTGAAAAACTTCAGGGCATAAGGTAAATCCTTCTTTCACTGTGTCTTAAAAGAAATTTATGAAAGAAATATACAAATAAATTGTGAACAAATGATCACGAAAAAAGTATTGATATTGCAGCAACGCATTTTAAAATATTTAAACCTGCTTGTGATGATCTTACCTGCTTGCCATTTGGCATTTACTGCTCCTGATTATCTTAGACGTTTTCCATTTAGCATGTAACAAACCCTCTTGAGTCTGATTAAATGTAAGCTAAAATTAAATACTTCCTATTTCCAACAAATACTACTCTGATTTGCATTGTTTTGTTCCTTGGCTAGTTTGGTAAAGGAGGTTGGTGGATAGTTTAAAATCCGTTCTCACCACGAGCTGGCACACCCCATCAGGGACAGGAGCAGGGTGAGGGAGCACAGGAAGGGGGGGGGAAGGAGACGGAGGCAGCCATGGGACACACCCCATGTCCTGGAGTGCAAAACCCCACAGCAAAAATTGCCTTCAGCCTCAGTCAAGGTTGCGGCAAGCCCATAAGAGTTTTGTTGATGAAATTTGCCTCTTTTCTCAATACATGCAAGTCGATCACAACTCAGCCCACTTAATCAAATACACTTTTAATTTTTGGCTGGAGTCACTGATCAGCGCATTTGGGTTGTGCTGCTTAGAGGGGATTGGCCAAAAGGCCTTGGATCGATTTGGCTGTTTCTGCACTGAATGTGTGAACAAATACATCCGGAAGGAATCACTTCATGTTTACATTGAAATGTGTTTCCTCAAGTTTTCCAGTAATCCACTTTCTGCAAATATTTGAGCCAGTAAAGTCTGGTCACCCAAACATTACGGAAAGCAAACACCAAACAGCTGTGAGCCAAATAAATTAATTTAAAATCTGGGGAGGACATTTGCAGAATTCATCCGATACCACTATCTATAGCTCCTGAGAAAAAGAGATCTCAGTTCCTTTTTGCTGAATGCATGCTATTATTTTGTGTAATTAACTAAGAAGTTGATGGATTGAGGATTTGAGCCCCAAGTCTGGGATATACTGTAAGGGGTGAGTAGTGAGGAATATTTCTGTCTACTTAAGCCTGGGCTTAGCCTGCAGCGCAACTGTAGTCTCACAGGGCTTTTGTGTGTAGGCGGTGTGCTGAATCTAGAGCTGTGCAATTATAAAATATCATTATACAATCATTTAAATGCGGGTGATTTAAACTAGGCCTCCTGCATTTGGTGGTTCCTACACTTTTCCCTTTCTTTGTTTAACTATATCAATTTAGTTATTTTCTCTTAGAATTCTGGAATGTAATCAGCTGGAAAACCAGGCACACAGAACACGGTGTTGTGGGGCTTCCAGCCAGGTCCAGCGCTGCCCCAGGAAACACTGGGGCACCTTGACTTTGCCTGGTATCAGGAGGCACTCAGCACCTAGCGTGACTGGCCAATGTAAATGAATGCTGGCAGGAGATGGATACGCTGGGATTAAAGGTGATATATAATTAGTCCATATGACTTTTGTTGATAATAATTGCAGGTAACTGGCTGCATTCTGCTAATCCAAATGACTATCGCTGTGCGCTGAGGGCATATGCTATCTGCAAAGGTTTCATATTTCATTTGAAACAAGGAGTTTTCCATTAATAAAACAGAAAGCGATTACATTAATGTGCTCTCTGCCAAGACTGCCTAGCGAAACACGTGCGGAGCTTTTTGCCAGTGCTTCCCTGCCGAGCAGCACTGCCCCTGCACCTCCCCTCTGCAGCACAGCCAGGCGCAGGAGGGCTCCCAGGGAATGGTAGAAACGCCTGAGTAATTCACTGCGGGGAAATGCAACAAGTAAATACTTGAACTGTGTTGTCCAGTGAAAAGGAAACAAGACCATCTTGCGGTGGGAGAAGGGGCATGAAAAGATGTTAATCGCATGAGCAGTAATCTCTTTGGCTGTTCAGTGTGCCACACTTGGGCTTTGTTTGCCTTGGCTTATCTGGCTTACTTATCCCAATCTGTGTGATCATGGAGGTGGTGGAGGGCCTCTTTAAGTGCGCACGAGATCAGCTACTGGAGAAGGGCAATGAAACGTTAAGGAGGAAAGGTGGTATCATAAAAAAAAGCAACCTTCAAGGCCACCTATCTAGACAAAAGGGCTCAGACAGGCAATAAAAGCAGAAAATCATTGAGACAGCAATGAATTATGAAGTCTATTAAAACCCACAACTGAATTTACAGAATCAACTTCCCCTTATGTATTATAAAAATGCTTTTCCCCAGGAACTGGAGATACCGAAATTTGTATTGCAGATTAATTACGGCTTTATTTAACAGAACCGGGGAGGGGGAGTTCAGCTCAGTCAAAATAAGTGGGGATATTAATAGTGTTAAACTTTCTGAATCTCAAATACTGCCAGGAAATCATTAACATTACATTTAACAATTTCAGGTACTTCTGGTTTTGAACTCAAATTATATTATTTATGGAATCTTGATTGCAGAAAAAACATACCCAGCACTTGTATTTAGATTTCTGTTTACAAAGGAGCTCTGTGTTCTCCCTGGAACTTGCATAAGAACAGAAAAGTAGATTATGTGGTTTCTTAATAGTTCTTCACAGAGAGTCCTCTGTTTCTGACAAATGGTTTATGCAAATGTATTCTCTGTACTGCTTCAAGCAGTACTCATGGAAAAATGACATTTTGCAATAGGGAACAATGAATATTCAATGCGTCATTTCTTAGGTGAGCTAATGGACAGCTTGTATTCTGCGGCCGCTGCCATTCTCTAATTTTTAAATTTTGACAGAGGGCAGGGAAGTCTCAACTGGCAGTGGGAAATGAAAAGCACTGGCTTTCAGCCCTTCCAACAATATTCCAAGAAAGGCAATTTGGGACTTTAACTTGCAGACTGGAAGAAAAGTTTCAGTTTCTGCATAATAAACTGAAGGGCTGTTCTACAAAGGGGCAGTACGGACAAAAAATGTAGCTGCGTCCTTGAAGTCACAGCTACTGCTGGACTATGGAAGGGCAAGAGGGTGAAGGCTTCACAAAAGCCTCCCACAGATATTAATCCCTGGTGTGAATGGCACAAAAAAGAGGCAATTTGGAATGTACAGGCCATATCTTACAGGCTTTATTCATACAAGCAGGCACGCTGAAGTCAATGGCCTTGTTTGTATTGGGCTGGGACTAGCTTGAGAGCAAAGGCTGCGTGAGGAGCCCTCATTTTGCAGTCCAGTTCAGAAAGGATGGGTTGGCAGTGGGAATTTGACCTTTTCATGACAAAATAGACTTAAGCCATCAGTTCACATACAACTGCTATATATGAATGGTAGTGTAAAATGATAGAGAGCAAGAAATCGAAAGGAGTAAGAAAGGCAAATTAAAGTAGCTATAATGTGAATGTTTTAAGCCTCCTTTGCCTCTCATGCATCTCACGTGACAGCAGTAAGCTTTTTGAGTTGAGTCCCATGAGTGAATGTAACAGTTTAGGGAAAACAGCCATGCTTCACTCTCTGCTCCTCTCTGTTCTGCACTTCTGCAGTTTTTTGCAAATGCTTTTCTGGTTTGGAGACAGGACGCAAGATGTTCTCAAGAGTAAGGGAATCTCAGCTTGTCCATTTCCTTAGCCGTTTGTATTTTGTTCTTACTAGTCTTCTACAGTTACCAGAAAGCTGGATAACCATATCTTTGAAACTTAGACATTTGGAGATAAGGAATCATTCACAAAATCTTCATGCAGATTGAAAAGAGGATCAGATCTCTTATGTTCATTTAGAGGAAAGTTATTCAGTGTATGAAACAGAGTAATACCTTTGATCACTGGGCTTTTCAAGTTTATCACATTAAGTGCAATTGGAGATTGGAAAACAATTTCATGCATATAAATGTCTTCTAGTAAGTACATTTGATTAACGGGTGACCTCAAAAGAGAGTTTTCGGACATGCTTTAAAACTTGCATTCCAAAAAGTGAATTTAACAGCAATGTTGTAAAAAAATAGACACGTTAGATATTTCATTTCCACACAGTCATTTGAAGTTAATAGCCCAAATTCAGTGTTCAGTTACCTAACCATAATTCCTGAATTAGTTCAACCTATAATCCATTCATTCAACAAGGTAATTGTGGACCAGAACTCAGCAACTGAGATTGGAGATCCTGCACTACAGGATCAGGTAGCACTCAATCTGCCTCAGTTGTCTTTACAAACTATATCCAGAAAAAGCAGAAACTCAGTGTTTAGTCCAGATCTATATAATAGCAATATATGTCAAAAAGAATGCAGTATTGCATGGCTTTTTTAGTTCCATCAGCAGATGTACTCTAAGAAACTTTCCTAACTAACTGTTCAAGAGGTGAGTAATAAAAATTCCAATCTACACCTAGCGATATCATCTGCTCCTAGAGGTTTACATTAATTTTAAAGGATGGTGAAAAGTCCTACCTTCTTTGTGGAGGCTGAGGCTTCAGTAAATATATATTTTTAATGGCCTTATGTGGACTGTATGTGCTAATATCAAGATTCTAAGCTGAGCATTGTTTCCAACTTCCCTTGGACCGCATTTCTGGCTGACGAACAAACAAATATTGAAAGTAATTCACAGAGGAAAAAAAATTACTGAAAACACCAAAGACGTGTTCCACTTGTAGATTTAATTAAGATATCATGTCAATAGAAAAGCACTCAGTCACAGAATAACAATTTCCTGCTGCTGTATATGCACCAAGCCAAAGCTGAGGAGTTTATTTTCAAAGTAGGAGGTATTGGTCCTGCCACAGCTGCCAAGACAAATGATATGACATGCTTGTAGATAGTGACTGGAGTTGGTTTAATAATTTAACCTCACGGAAATGCTGAACTTCTGCTTGACAGAGAGGGGGAGAGAGTCAGAAGAAGGGTCAGGTCTGTACTTACTCTTTCCTTCGGGGTCAGTTGCTGGCCACTGTCAGATATTGCAGACGGGGTGACTGGCTTTTTGGTCAGACCCGTCAGGGTCATTTTGGAGCAGATGAAAGTTGCCTAGGTGACAGACTCTCAGTGTGACCACAGTTTTGGATACCTAACTTCACGTGATACTTTGAAAGCCAACAGGACCTTTCGAAAGCTAATTGCTGCTTGGTGTGGGGGAAGGTACTGGAGTTTATGTCATCTGCCAAGTTTGCTTACCTGGCACCGTTCAGTAGAAGTCCAACTTACCTCTAAACGTAATTCGCGTGGCGAAGCTGGGGCTTTCTCACAATGTAAAACCATGGCCCAGAAGCTGCACTGCTCTCTATGGGTCACAGCTGGGAAAGAGAAGGAAATTAGAGAGGGTGGAGAAGGTGGATCACTCCAAAAACCTCCCGGGGGGCTACAGTCCTCTGAGACCTGTACAGAGCCCAAACAGGTAATGAGGCCTTTGGCAACATGTATCTAGGGCCAAAGTGAAAGGGAGATTCAGAATACCCAATCCAGTCCCAGTCACTCTTTCCCTCACTGGTGCATTCAGCTCAGGCTACGCGTAGCAGAGCCTTCAGACCAGCTAATCTATTTTTAGCAAGTAAAAGGCCAGCTAGGTTATTTTCAGCAAATAAAAATGAGGCGTTATTTTGATTTGCAATTTCCAGGGACTATTCCCTTCTGACGAATAAATAAATAGGTATGTGTGCATCTTAAACACAAAATGGAAGTCCTCAGTTTGCCCCAATTGCATGTCAAGTTGCAGCTAAAAAGGCAGTATTCTCATCTCTCCATCAAGCTACGTCATTTGTTACAAATAAAGCCTTGATGCAGACAAAGCCAGAAAACACTATGTCCCAATAACTTTCCCCAGACAGGCATGGATAGGTGCTATTATGTTTGCAAATCGCATTGATGACACTGAGCCTAACGTGAAGAGAAAATGGCTTAAAACTTCACCAGAATCAATACCCAGACTGTAACAGAAATTGGAATGTAAACTCAGGCTCCTATTATTGTAACCTCAAAGTTTCTCTCAAATTCCTTCTTGGAAGTCATGCTTGCCCTACTTAGAAAGATACTAGAATACTTCTTATATAACTGTTGAGGAAAAGCTGTACATAGGGAATAAACTACTGAGCTGGCATTAATTTCATTTTACTCCAGTGTTCTGCAATATGACATATTTTACATCAGCTCCACTGCGCAAGGTTCTTCTATCTATCAACTTTAAGAGAAAAGTTTGACATTAAATTTATTTCTTGGATAATATACTGGATGCTTCTGAAGTCTGCACTGAAGCATGAAGTGATAGTGTCTGCTGAAGCCATCAGTTCTTATTGACAAGTCTGGTTAAATTATCAGGTTGTATGTAATTTTATTTGAGTGTAGGAAAACGAAGGTTATAGCCAAGAGCTTGGTGGGGTTTTCTTTCCTGAGATGATGATTTATTCATGTTGGCTTCAATAGCTACGGTGTCAGGCGTATTTTATATTTTTCCAACTTTGACACTTCAAACATTTGATTTCCCTTTGCAACTTCCAACCTAAAACATGTTTCCCATTATAGATATTCAAGTGACTGCCTTGCACACACTGACTCATGAGGCTGGTTTTTATTTTCACAAAATATATAACCCTATTTGAATAAAATACAGATGGTGTCCAATACATTAAGCACAGCAAATTTGCCATTCCCTCCTTCATCCCCTCTGTGTTCCGTTCCCCAGATTTTCTGTGGCTGTATGAAATCTTATCAGCCTCAACAGCTCTGAGAGGACACGGCAACAGAAATTTGATGCCATTCATATTTGGTTGGCTACAATAAATAATGTGCATTTTTTTCATTATTAGTATTTTTCTGTAGGATTCTGCATTTGGAGCTCTGCTTTAAAGTGAGCTGTATGCCCCTTGGAAGGTACTGAATAGCAGCTTCATGTGGTCCTGTGGTAGAGTTTGAATTAAGGACATTCAACATGGAGTATGGCACCAAATAACTTTCCTTCCCAGGTAAAAAGCCGGAGCAGATTCAGCAGCCTTTTACATCGTCAAACAATTCAGAAGGAACAAAAATGCAATATACTAATAGTATGGTAAATTAACTGAGTAAATTAGTAAAAACTGCTGAAATTAGTTGAAGAAAAATTGTTCTGGGTTTGCTATGAAAGCATAAGGATCATAGCATACACACGCATAGAAGTTACTTGGAATGCACAAGATCTAGGTTTTTGAAAAAGATTCTATCAGCATCACTAGATGGCATTGGAGGGTGCTTAATCTCATCACAGGAGAAAGGTAGCTTTTGTCAGCAGTCCAGAGTAATTTTTATTAGGAACACTAGTGGTTAAGGAATTTATTCCAAGCAAGCTGAAGGCATGTTCTATGCAACTTTGGTGAGGGAATCGCAACATGAAGCAAGAACCAAGGCTGGCTGAGCAGTCACTGCATTGCTGCAATTTCCTTCTGTCACGCACAAGGAGTCCACCATCTCCGAGTTAGAACTGGAGGACAGAAATAAATTGCAGAGGGTACCGAAGAAACTGAGAACCAATATTACATGGGCTGGTGACTTCAGAGAGGTAAGAGTTAATCCATTCCTGAGATTTAGGGTGGAAGTTTTGGTACTGCATATTTGTTTTTCCCCCACAGCAAATTATACAAATATTTATTATATAAAGGGTATCTCTGTTTTTCTTACACCTTTTTTACTATATAGTTCTCATGTCCCTTTCCTATTACTTTTAGAATGAGATATGTTTGCCATCCTGTGATATTTTTGTTTAGCATCAACAGCCACTTTGGAATTACTGCTAATTTTAGTCGCCTAGTCTTATCCATTGATTGTTACTGCAAAGAAGCTTTGCAGAACCAGTTGCACCACAACTACAGTGGTTTCTGAATTGCAAGATTATTACTGTACTTATGGAGTTCTCTTTTATTCATGCTCTTCAGCAGTTGGTAAAAAGTAGCAAAGAGGAGTTTGTTCCCATATAAACACATAATTCTAGGAGCTCAGTCTTTATGAAATGGACTGTATATCAGAATAATTATAGGTCATGGAACATAGGTAGCAATATAAGGCAGCAAAATGGCAATTTCTTTTCACATCTGCCACCCTGACCCACAATCTAAGTCATTAAACTTTCCAGTTCTCTAGGTAGGCTGTGGAGAGTCTGTCTGCAAATTCATTGCCTATACGACAAAATGGTCATCATTTTTTGCCTCTGTAATATCATCTCTGCTTAAGAGCTGTCTTTTATCTGAATTCTATAATGAATCAGAAATCAGAGCCAGATACAGATGAAAACCTGACATTTAATTGAAGTGTTTCCATTCTTCAAACAGGCTTTAGGTTTGTCATTCTTGGGACTAAAGGCCAGGATGGTAAAACATGTAGAAATAGTAGCGTCCACGCTGAACAACAGCTTGTGTCCCAGAATGAGGTAAGACCTGCTAGTAAGTCATATAAGGTTTTTAATAGGTCATGAACTCGCACAAATCCAAGGTCCTGTATAAAACATTAAGTACACCCACTTCTAAAAGTGCCACTGTGCCCCTGGTCATCTATTTGTCTGACCGGCTGCTCCACATTCCTTCCAGTGTATTTATAGAAAGCTGCAATTTGTAAATATCAATTTGTACCATTATCTTCATACATGCCAGGTACTTCTAATATTGAAAACAGGGGCATACCTGAAGTCAGCACAAGGATGATAAATAAGAATGGCATTATACCTGCTAAACAGGTGAGTGTAAATGTGTAGAACTCTTACTCCTTTCCTGAAATTATTTATTAAATAGTATGTCTTTAACTTGCTGTGTCTTGCTAAAGTCTTCCATCTTAAAGTAAGTGAACTCTTTATGTTGTCATTGTTTAATGCTTACACACACACGTGTGTGTGTTTATATATGGGAAAATCAGTGGTTTTTTCCTCACTTATATGGTCCAAACATTTAGCTCCAAGAGGCAGGTTTTATTTGGCTCCTACTCCATAGTTAACATCTAGTTAAAATCTAACAGTCTGATTCTGTTTTGTGTGAATATAAATCAAGGATTAACTGAATTACACTGGTAAAATCAAGCTAAGTAAGATCAGACTCTGGCTTTATCATTGCAAGTAGCCACCAGATAGTTTAGTCTTCCTTCTTAGCGTCACAGTCATTTGCTGAAAAACTGTGGTTAGCAGGGATTTTTTTTTGTTTACAAGCCACGATTTCTAATAAATGTGTTGTTTGCCCTCTGGCTTGACATCAAAGACAGTTTCATAATGAGGGTGGCTCCTACTGAATTATATTTCCCTTCAGTTTGCACGGGGAAGTGGAGCACCTATTACACAAAGGCAATTGTTGATTGCATGCAACTACAAAGGGAAGAGGTACAACGTTTTGTTTCCTTTGTATTTTTAAAATGCAGCTCTTAAAAGCATCTATGTCAACTTGAAAAAAATAACTTGTACTTACTTGCAAGCAACTTACTCATTAGACTTAAAATGCCAAGGTCCATGTCTGTGCTGAAGGATGGATATGGACCCTACGTGCCCTGGGGAGCTCTCAGAGGCAGTCAGCCCGAGTCAGCTCAGTGTGTCTTGCTCCTGCTTAAGACTCAGAGAGAGAAAAAAATATGTTTCTTAAAAAAAAAGGATCAAATGATCACATATCAAAAAACATTAAGCAGAGTATGACTGTAAAGTCTTTATATACTGCCTGCTTTTCATAAATCTTCCTCTTCTTCTTTGAGCCCCATTTTCTTCTTTCTGTAGTCAACTGATGAAAACTTCACTTGAGCCTTTTCAACCCAAATCTGTTTGACTTCTTTCAACAGTGTTTCACATTTTGACCAAAAGGTTAAGGATATGTTTTCCTGAAAAAACTTGTGAACAGTCTTGCCACTCCATTTTTCCTTTTTTTTTCTTTTCCCCTCCTGGTAGTAGGTTTTCGTTAGCCTTCAAAGAATTTAGTGGTAAAGAATACAAGATAAGGCAAAGTTTGAACATCCCTCTACTCATATATTTCTTTCTGACAGGCAACATAACATGATCTCTGAACGTTCGCTATCACCTTCCACATGCTTTGAATTGTAAGTCCTCTAAATCATTTGCTTAATCTAAATTATTATCAACAAGAGTGTCTTTTTTGTTCTAAATAGCAACAGTGCATGAAGGCGTGGGGCCTTATAAACATTAATAGGGTCAGCACCCCACATCCACCAGTAGAAGTGGAATACCAGTATATACTTTGCCTCTCTGCAATTCTCCTTGTAATGCATGCCGCCCACATGTCCCCAGGTTACAGCAGGCTGTGGGAGAAGAGCAGTGCAGGACAGTCCCGCGGGGAGCTGCTGGAGCTCTGCTCTCCATAACCATAGCAGACAGAGCCCACGTGGGTAGCTAAGTTTTTCACGATGCTTGTCTGGGACTGACTGATTGGTCATGAAGTCTACTCCTTTGCTCACCTGGTATGAACACAAGGCTGCATTGACTTATCATGAGGTGTGGTACAAGTTGATAAGGTGAACTTCAGAGGCAGGGACAAGGTCTTTGCTGTGCACCTACCATGGTCAGGTGCTGCTCCAGGACAGTGGTCCCCAACGGTTACCACACCACATACACTAACTGGCAATAGGAAGACCTGCTTTCACTCCAAGCTGCTGTCCTCCCTGCACCCCCCTCTGCCATCCTTCTCACAAATCTTACTGGAAACTTGGTGGTCACGGCTGGCAGAAGTACTAAGCAAAATGCCTCAGTGAAGCAGGGAGAGGCAGGGCAAAGCATGTTAGGAATAGTACTTTCACTAAACTCCTTTATCTCATTTTGGAAGAACATCTCTCTGAGATTCTTCACCAGTGTCGCACTGCCCATCCAACCCCCTTCACTCTCTATAGAAACTTACCCAAGCTCCTCAGCTGGCAACAGGGCCCACTTCTTTTCAGGCTTTCTCGCAGGGTGATGAATGCTCATGGTGATATCACTAATTTCACCACAGATTCCTCTTATATGTGATGCGAGTTGTAACGATCTGTTTCTGGAGCTGAATACATGAGACCTCAGCTTTCCACTTAAAAAGATGCATTGAAGTTGGGGAGAAAGCTTTGAAAAACGACCGGAGAGAAAACAGTAGGCTCAGACAAGATACAGAAAAATAGAAGAACACATTTCTATTTTGGTCTAAGCAAAGACCAAAGCTCTCAGCATGTCTCCGCTACATCCCTTGGGATGTTGGGCCAGAAGCGATGCCAAGCAGTGCCCGCTTCATTGCCTGGAGTATGTTCCCAGTGGTGGGGCTAGTGTTACCCTTTCACCAAACCATCATGGAGATGAAGGGCAGCTCTTGGAGGTGCTCTGAGCCGCAGCCCGGCCAGGGCATCACACCGCTGGACGGGACCGAACGCTCAGCACAGCCTCTCGCAGAGCCGCAGCACCCACTGCTTCACGCAGCTCTCACTTCTCCAGATGAACTCAACATCCTGTTTAGCACTTCATTTTGTGCACAGCCAGTTGGTTTTTCACTGAGGAAATAAGCTCTCCCTGTTCAGCGTGACACATACATAAATACGTATACACATACACACACGTGCATGCAGCGCACGCAGACATCAGTCGTTTAAAGCCCTGTGGGTGTCTTCTTTCACATTTCTACCTTGCGGCTTGAGGAAGCCAGGAAATGTAAAAAGCAGTCAAAATATTAGGGAGAAAAAAAACAGATAGAAATGCCTGTTCCACAGAAAACGTGGAGTAGCTCCCAGGCTGACTGGCCCAGACCTGCCAGCTCACTTTGTGCCTTGCTTCCTCCTCCTCCTCCTCCTCCTCCTCCTCTGTGGCTTCTCAGGGGTTTCCGTGCCACAAGCGCCAGGCAGGCACTTTGCTGAATCAGACCCACTGCTGCCAAAGACGCTTTCTCCCCATAAATTCAGTTTTTGCCAGTGCTTATTACAGCTATTAAATTCACTTATTGTAGTATCACGCCTCTCCTATTAAGATTTTAATCAGCATTTCCATTGGAAAGCCTTACTCTCAAAGAGTTATAAAACTGCCTGTATAAAGTTGATTACCGCTGAAATTTAGAATCCAGCTTCTTGGCTCATGGCTACGTTTCTTTCTTGCTTACTTGATCTCTGTTTGCAAAAGCTAATGTAAATTGGTTTGGCAAGTTTGTTTAATTCCAGGGATAAACAATTCCTGACTTAAGAGGCATTTTTTTCCAGTGCATGGAAAGTGATAGAATGTTTTACACAAATTATCCTAAGTTACCTGCCTACAACATTAAAGAATTACCCCGGATATCTTTTTTTTTCCTTTCAAATGTTGATATATTTTACCTAGGAATGCAACTAAAGAATTTAACTATTCACATTGTTTTTAAACACTGAGTATTTTTGGAGCAGTGCATAGTGCTTAATGGTAAGGCAATCACAGGAGGTTAAAGACTTTCAAAATACATACCAGCACCTCAGTGCCAACAACCCATATCACTTCAATGAACTGTGCAGTATGTGTTGTCATGATTTATGTAGCAATTTTAAAAGAATCTGTAGTGTTTGTTTATTACCACAGCATGATTGATGGGTTCCTAAGTGCACGGCGACACAATCAGCTGAGCTATTACAGCTGGGAGTTTGATAATTTGTGAGTTACAGCCGTTACAGCATGTCATTTCAGCCAATTGCCAGAAGTCGTTAGGGTATCGGTGACCTCAGAGAAACTGCGGTGAGACGAGACCTGCTGCCGGTGGTGTCACCAGCTCTCCTGCGTAGTCACACGGGCTACGAGCACTTCTGCCCAGCTTCCCTGGCTCTCCTGCTCTCCTTCCGCAACTCTCCTTCTTTCCCGGTAAGAAAAACCACCTTTTAGCCCAATAAGTAATTCCTTCAGGTTCTGCTCTCATCCTCATCCCTTCCAAATGTTAGAAGACTGGTACTGATGTGACTCAAACTACAAAGAAAGGCTGCTCAAGCCTTGTCTTCTAATGGTCACTTGCTTTGCAACAGGCAACCGTGTAGACAAAGCCACCATGTACCCCAAAAAACACACCCCTTGCTGGGAGCCACTGGAACAACCTCAGTTCCTTCCTGGAAAAAATATCCCAGGCTTAAGTTTACACAAAATACATTATGTCTAAGCCTTCACTGGATATAGGCATTTATTTGCAACACACACAAAAAAAAAATCGAGTATGAAAGAAATTGTACTTATCTTTTATTTTTTTTTACAAAAATAAACAATTTGAGAAAAAAAAGCACATTTTTTTCCTGACTGTACAAACTACAAAACAGTATGACATTGGTCACTTTAGCACTTACTTTATTGCTTTCACTGAAAGCAAATTCTCTAGACACACCATGCCTGTAAAACACGTTTTATATAGAATTAAGGCTAGCATTCATTTGCCATTATTAAGGTCATTTACTTCATTCACTCTAAGAATTAGCAAGCGGTGCCTTAGAAAACCAAGGATTCGGTGATAAAAAATACAAATAACTGCAAGATAGTCATTAAATTAGTACTGTTCCACCAGCTGGATTGCTTTGCCAGTCTGTCAAAGATGTGGCTTCCTGAACAATTCAAACTCGATTCAACAAAAGTCTTAAGCACAGGCTTAATTGTAAGCATATGCTTAGGCCTATCCCTATTCAGCAAAGCATTCGGCACTTGGGTAAGTCCCTACCCTTTCAGCGGGACTATTCATATGCTTATGTGATTTGCTAGACCTACAAAATGTCTCTTTTAAATTAAAAATGAAACTTTATGATAATATTGGAAGCAAAAATGAAAATTAGCTACAGTCTTGCAATTCTAAACATAACCAATTCCTTCCTTTTGACAAATATGCCAGCATTGCATATTTGATAGCTTTAACACAAATGCTGATTGTCTTCAGAAACATTTGCTATTCAGCTTACAAACTGATATGCTTCAGTTACTCTGTTGTGATTGTACGTGCCCAAATAAATATCAGCGTGGAGGATACAGACTTCCCATAGAAATGATCAACTTTCATCCCTGTGCACACATGCACAGGTCAAAACCATTATGCTAACCTTGGTTAGAAAAGCCAGAGCTGCCAGCTGATTTATAACCAAAATTATACCCTAACAGTGTATCGTATCTTGTATTTTGCTTTGTTTTTAAAAAAATCACATTTTCAAAAGGTTGTTTTATTGCACATTCATCCTGGTCATGCAGGTTATTTCTTTAAAGTTTTGTTTAGCACTCTATAGATTAGAATGAGTAATAGTGCAATTATGTCTCCGGCCACAGCCACCTTATACCTAACAGCTGCCTATATTTATACACAAACAGCTCTTGTCACTCACGTGTCAGACTGAGCCACTTTAGGTGTCAGTCTGTCACCTTCACATAAGTTATCTTGTCAGGATCAGGCATGATATGATTTGAGGCCATCTTGAAGAAGACAAGCTGCCGACCTGCACCGAATAGGAAAAGGGGGGGGGAAGGAAAAAAAATTATTTAGAAGTGATGAGCAAAAGGTTGCAAACTTTAAAATATTGACATTTCATATTCTTCTTCAATCTATGCATTTTTCAGGCAACCCAAGAGTGAAATCTTTCTTAACTTCACCTGGTATAAAACTGAAATGCTTTCATCTAAAATGACACTGAATCTCCCCTGACTTCAGTAGGTTTACTGTTATCTAATTACCGTCAAGATACTGCTGTGCACAGCTAACACACTAAATGAAGGACAGGTCTGAAGAGTTTAATACAAATTTCACATGACCTTCAAAAAACCTATTTAAAGACTCTCCAACTGATAAAAACAGGCTTGGGTTCAGGGCATTCATTTGATTGTACAGGAGCAGAATCATCTTTGCACGCTTGAATCTTTGCAAAACTCATCAATGCAATGCATGTTAAACATGACTTTCTCTGAAATAGCTCTTGCTGCTCACTTCGTAGCCCTGGGTTTTAAGCAAGCTAGAACAAGGTTTCTACTTCTGATACAAAAAGCACCAGCAAGTGCTAACAGCCTGGGTAGTGTAAGGCACCTGCCACATACACACCCGAGGCCGGCGGGGGCTGAATTTGGTGAGGTTTCACTCAGCAGTATTTGTGGGAGCCACAGCACAGCTCTTGTATCTCCCCATCCTTACTGACCTGGCGTCTTATTCACGCCCCTGCCTCTCGATGAGCACCTGCCATCCCACGGACCCGCACTGTCATTGCCTTTCCTTGGAGCAGAGGCCACAGATTTTCCACAGCTATTCAACCTCTGCCTTCCCTCTCTCTAAACTTCAGAAAACCAAATGCTATTTACTCCCAGCCTGCCTCTCTAGGGGGCTCCCATAACACTATTTTCTTAAAAAGTATCACACGGCAAACGGGGTGCCTCAACTACTGAGCAAATTTCCATGCTGCAGATTTCAGGGACTCAAGTGCTCATGCATCAGGAACGGCATGGTAAACGGAATGATAAGTAAGACTAGAAATACTGTTACTATGTCTCATTTGCTTTTAATATTATAATCTCAGACAGAAGCTGCTCTAAAATCCCTAGAATTCCCCTGTGCCACAATTACTTTTTTAGTATATTAATTAACTTCAATAGTCTGACTAAAAACAGTCTGACATGATGACCTAGTAGTCACTGGTTAGCCACAAGCAAAGTTAATACAGTTTTTTCTAGGTTCCATGAAAGTCTCTGTTCAAACCTCTCAGAAGCACAAGAAATGCAGAAAGCCACACTGCCTAAAACACTCTGAAACATATGAACTGTCTAAAGTTTTTACTCATTTGTGATGCTTTCAGAGGTGGGGACTTGCTAGGCAGGTATATAAGCCTGGCTTTGGTGTGTATTTATGTTGCTCAACTAAGCACAACTAAAGCACCCAACTGCACACAGGGAAAATTTTGACTTTAAGGTTAAGACGTGATCACAGATGTACAGACAGAAAGCTGAGCCTCAGAGCCTAAATAACTTGCCACACTAAAGTCTGTGGCAGAGCAAGGACTTAAATCAGCTTTCCCTAGGTCTGGCTAGCATCAGCCACCCTTCCTCTCAAAGACAGGAGCAGGGGAGCCTACCTGGCCCTAGCAGAAAATGGCAACTGCAGGCAGCGAAACAGCCTGTAAGCGTGGAGATGGCACACAGAAGAAAAACTCATCCTGACTTCAGCAGGGGTTTATCTCAGGGGAAGATTACAAAAGAACACGGATTTGGTCCACTGCACCTTACAGGCACAAACACATCTTTTCTCTTTACCCTTCAAGGGGTGCAGTGTGCTCAGAGGAATACTGCGAGCTGAGCTGGCCGGGCCCAGCCCTGGGGGCATGCAGCCTCCCTGGGCACGCAGGGAAGGGGCGCGGGGCTGGGAGCCAGCTGTGGCATTCAGCTCTGAACCCCTCAGCCATGCTGGAGCTGCAGCTACTGGAGATTTTTAGCAGAGACTTGTAACATTTTTGTTTCTCAGATTGCTCTGGAGTTGCCTGAAATAGGCACAAGTCCGGTGCAGAAGCAGCGAGCCAGGGCCAATTCTCCACTTGATGTCAATCGGCACCAACTGCCTGCCTTCAGGGGAACTACACGGGGACCGCCAGGCCCACAGGCCTTTTGGAAATGTATTTCTCTTTTCAACAAGTGTATTCTGTTAGACAAGAAAATGAGTTGTGGTAACAAATGGGATTTTCCCCTGGAAGTTCTACTTCTACTTTGTTTTAAACCCTCCCTCCTCACTGTCCTTTAGCCAAAACCCTACTGCTAGAAGCAGTGTTCCCACCAGTGGCCGGGCATCTCTGACACCAGCCGGGAAGTCCCTGATGCACGGGAGAACCTGTTTGATTCTGTGTCAAACCACAACAACCATATGGATTGGAAAGATTTATTTAAATCCAGATGCTGGACCACGTCCTGCACATTTAACTGCAGAAACAGGTCACAGGCTTTTGTTGTTGTTTCTGCTGCTGTGTTTTAAAATAAAATTTTGGACCCCGCGTTTTGGAGACCTATGGTCCAGGCGCTGCAGCCCTCTGGTGCCAGCTCCTTTGAGCCCACCCGCAGGTTTCTGCTCTGCCGACAGCAGGCAAAGAGAAGCCCCACCAAAAATCAAACCACCTCAGCTGGAGCTTCAGAAACTTCTAGCTGCTGCTGGTGGCTCCCACAGCCCGGCGCAGCACGCTCCCCAAACTGTATTAAAACACTTAAAGCAGCCAGAATATGTGATTCGGATGCTGTTTCTGCTCAGCATCCACGACCTACCTGTCCAAGTCGTCTGGTTAGTTAAGACGAAAGCTTTGCACTGGGAGTAGCTGTCACAGATCTCAATGGCTTCGTTAATGTCAAACACGGAGAGGAGGCAGCCCTTATGATGGTAAGATGGCCAGCATCTGTAGTTCTCATCAGGAATAAAAGCTTCAGGCACCCGTCTGTACTCTGCAAATAACCACAGCAAAGCAATCATTCTGAAAGCTCTAGCAAACTGCTTGTTTTTAACAGGCAAGGTTTATTATAACAGCTTAGGAGCGGGATATATGACGGAAAAGGTGACAGGCTAGACTGTACCAGCCCCGGTTTACTCCCAAACGTGTTTATAGCTCTGCACCTTACTTTCCTTTTCCTTTCCTTCTTTCTTCTTCTCACCTTTTTTTCCAGAAAGCGTCTGTAAATAAACGGTCTGTGCACAAAACCCTTTCCCCTTCCCCACTGCGTAGGCAAGACTTTGGTTTTATTAGGAGTTTTACAGGAAGAATGTCCCATTGAATAAACAGCATCCACTTGAATGAACTGACTCACTGTCCTACTTCTTAACAGTGAGCGGGATTGTCGGGGTGAGACCCGACCAGGCGTTCCCAGCCCTCCCTCTCCCTCAGAAGAGCATGCTATTTTCCTCTGGCCCCTTTAGAGAAGGAAGAAAAGACAGGCTTTTAATTAAGCAAACTTTTTTTGCTTGCTCAGATTAGCACAAAAGGGGAGTCGCTTGATGGGCCTCCGAAGAGAAGGGGAAAAAAAAAAAGTATTGGGAGCATGTCAGCGTGGTCCTTGCCCAGCGCCTCCGCGCTGCCCTGCCGATTACTCCTCTCCCTTGGCTGCCGTTCAGTCTCACTTGCCTTTATGAGCTGCCTCTTGTTCTCTGTTCACAGCTCCTCTCGCTTTCCCAGCCGCTGACGGGGGTTTCTCTAATGAATGCATCAGCAGATTCAACTAATCGTTTATAAACATTTCTATTTAGCGTCCAGACGCACAAATTGACAGTCCCCCCCGTCTCTCTCCCCCCCCATCCTATTCAAGAAAATAAATAACATTCTATATTTCTGCTAATTGTATCTATTATGGAAACCAGAGCTGCCGGCCCTGACTCACAGCCTATTCTTAAGTCATGTTGGTTCAGGCATTTTCTGCCTGACATTGCAGATTCAGCCTGCTAATATTTCAGGCAGCACATTGTACGAACACCACTGAGTCAGAGGTGAGGGTGTCTACTACTCTAAACTGCCAGTATTTCAAGTGGGAAAAGAAGTACACATCCACAAGTGCTCGTTCACACCACACAGTCTGAAATAGTGGGAAACAAATGCAGTAAATGCATTCTTTTTTTAAGTCTGGCTTATCATAAGAAACATTCACAAACAAGAAGCAAAATCAGAGCTGATCATGTCCCACAAATCAAAGTTTTCATTAATTCAGAAAATGCAGACTCACACAGACAAAGAAAAAAAAACAAAATAAAAATGCAGTTTTACATTACAAATGGTCATGTCTCCATCAAAAATCCATATGTATTTATTCTGAAGAAAAGTCACAACATAAATTAAACTGCTACTGGCTGGATAGGTAAAGTCCCTTTTTTTCGAATTTCTGTATCAACTGTACAGTGTAACAATAATTGGATGTAACTGAATAATACTCTCTTATCTCTGTATGGTGACTCCTGAGTATTGATTTGTACCTCACAGCCAAGGTCAGTAAAATGATATGTGCAAATGAAATGCAAAAAAATCATTTCACCATAGTCGGCACCATATGCAACTATCTGTATCAGCGTGCGTGCCACGTTGACTGGATATAAAATGTGGCTATTCACAACTTTTCTTTGCACGGCTACAGAAGCGCCACCTAACACTGCACTGCGCCAAACCCCATGCCACAGAGGACATTCACAGAATGATGGCACTTGCTGAAGCAGAAGATGATGAAGCATCTGCCTGGTTCTCCACGTCAGCAGGGAGCATGCCCCGGCCCTTCCCGCAGGCACTCTCGGAGCCTGCCGCGCTCCGCACTGGGGCTGGGAGGGAGCTGCAGCATCCCTCAGCACGCCGACAGGGCACTAAGCAGAGCAGCCCTGCGTCACATTATCTATTTTTCTCCATGCAAGGCAGGAGCCCGTCTGGAAGACCCTTGCCTTGAATTATCGTTCAATTTTTAAACTCTTCTGCACACATATATGCCTCTTAATACCCCTAGAGCACTTTCTTTCTTCTCAATGTTGTTCCTGGTACAGCGGTCAGGCTCTCAGCTGACATAAACAGATTTCAAAAGAGCAGCAGTGATTTACGTGACCTGAGGTCCTGTCAGAGGTAGGAAATAAAGCTCTCCCTTTCCATTGACTTTTTCAAGGTGACCGTGCCTGGTAAATCATTTGGGCAGCTTGGACACATTAATCAACGGAGTTGGGCCAGCGATAACTGCGATGGTGACGGCGAGGCCCTGGCTTACTGCTGCAAGAGAGGATGGAAACCTCCGTGCCAGTACTTAGGGTGGTCTCACCATGCAGCAGAGCCCTGTGGCTGTCCCTACTCTCCTTGCTGCTCCCCACCAGTTCCTACACGAGGGAAGCCACCACCATCTGCAACTACTCATGGGAACAGGGTAGCATAACAGGTACACAGCAGCGTGACCCACACGCAAAGAGCATTTTCCTTGGCTAGGAGATCATCAAGCACCAGACAGGTGAAAATATGGCCACTGGAGTCTACGTGAAAGCACAGAGTCACATGGGCTCCACAAAGGCAGCTTCTGGCAGCTCCCCCGAACTGCCACAGAGTGCTGAATGCCTGAAGTTTGGGGATCCGAGCCTCCTGCCTACGCTGCCTGCAGGGAGAGGAGTGGGATGCAGCGAGGGCGAGAGGCAGGAAGGCAGCCCCTCTCCCTGCGTGCAAGGCAGGCAGCAGGGATGGTTGCCCACAAGTGCCTTCCCCCGGGAGCATCCGGATGGGAAGGTGGCCACAAGGAGCAGAGAGTGGGACACATGGTGGCCCCGCACCCTGGCTCACGCTCCCAAACCAGCCAGGCGCTCCTACTGCCCCGGGAAGCCAACACGGGTTCTCCTCTTAAACTATTACAGTCAGAACTGGTCAGAAACTCACTGCAACACCAACCAAGCCCTGGTCTGAGGAAACCACATTTCTCTCCAAAACTCACTTTATCTCAAGCAGAGCAAGGTAGCTGCCTTTCCTGTTTGCATGGCAAAGGCAAACATTCCTGGAATCTCTTGCTTACACAGCAACAAATTAGGGAGCTGACCCCTTAGCCCTTATTTGTACAAGTTGTGAAGAAATGCACTCCTCTCACATGGACTAGAAGGACGCTCCTGAAGGATGCCCCTCCATCAAGATGTGCCCCGGCAATATTAGCCCCAGCCCACAGGAGAGCTGGGCTTCCCCTATGCCTTTAAATGATCATCTCGGTCACTACTTGTGAGCAGTTACTTGCTCAATTAAGCAATACTCCACTGGCTTAAAGACAGCTCCAGCTCAGGTTTTTGTCTTGCCAAGACCTGAAACTTGCTTAAATGGAGTCCATGGAATTTGAAGGCTCATGGCAGTAAATCACATCATAAAAAGGTCAAAGTTCTGGTCGATTTCCAGACTAATGGTGTTTAAAACCAATAAATACTTGCCTAATACTATAAATGCAGCCATAAATTTACACTTTTGCGTACATACACGTAGCTTGACACAGAGTACATAAAGTCTACCAAGGTAATGGCAAGGAATAGATCAGAGAAATGCAAGACACTCCTGCTGGTATCACAATGGAAAAAGAATAATTTTCTCCGTCTACTGATTTTGTGAGGATTGAAGCAAATAAATGTAATGCGGTAAGCTTGATCTTGATGTCACTTACGACGGATTTACTCCAGCTTAACATAGAGGAGCTGATTTGCTGCTCACAGTTATACAAATAAGTCCTACTGGGAAATGTCTTTCCTGCCCTGTAAACATATTGAAACTTCAAAATATCTTGCTATGCTGAATCTGGGCAATCCTCAAAAGTTTTGTTCTGTGATATTTTTAATAGTTCTAAAATATTTTTACAAGTTTGCTCTGGTCAATCAAAATATGTTGTTTCAATCAGGCTAAAATCTTCTTAGAAGTTTCTTACAGTGCTAGCCAGGCTCCACAGCAGCCACAGCGATTTTCCAAACGAGCATCTTCTCGTGACAGGTAAGAGAGGCATCTTTAAAAGCAACCTGCAGCATCACTAACCAGGGCAAGAGCGACAAAAGAAAGTCAATACTTTAAAATCTTGTTCTAAATTTTTTCCATCAAAAATCACCTGCTTTGTTCCAAAGCCGACTACAATCTATAAACATACTCATTTTGACTGTACTAGGCCGAATCATATAAATAACTCCACAAGTATATAATAAACTCTGTGAAAGCGCCTGTGGTTTCCCCCTTTTAGCTTGTTTGAATCACCCTAAATCTGACTTTAATCAGCCCTAATGACCGTTTATTTCAGCCACAGCAGCCAGATTGCATTTTTACTACCATCTACAGCTACTCATTGGAAATTTGCCTAGTTCTCTTTTCTAGTTATCACCTGCCAATACACCAAGGGTCAATGACACAGATGCAGTGATGTTCATCCTTGAGAGAGAAATCATGTTGCTCCTTTTCCTCCCTCCTCTTTTTCTCCACTCTCGAGAGGAACACTGGCAGTCGACCCTGGATTTGCTTTTAATTGCTTTGCTTACAAGTAAGCAGAAAGAGCCTGATCTTGCCAATCTCAGCGAAAAGTGGTATTGAGCAGTGTTTTGCTCTACAAACAGTCCCCACCGATTCCCAGGGAGCTTATGGAGAACAGAATCGGATCCTAAATAGACAATAATACACTTATGTTTTCAGTACGCTTCATTTTATGCTGAAATCTTCCTCCTGCTTCAATGCCTCCCATTTAACATGCTTTTGACAACGAACCTCGCAAAGCCGTATGCGCAGTTGCGCTACGGAAAGCTATTTTTTGGTATGTCTGAGAAAATGACATGCTAGGCATATCCCGCGTGTCTCTGCTTTCAATCATTTCTGACGAATCCCAACTGTTTGGAAGGACAGACAGGCCTGGCAGGACACGGGTTTGCCGTCAGACGGGAGATAGCCCTGCTTCTCTGGTGAGTATTTCTGTCCTTTGGCTGTTTCCCGCGTGTAGGCTGGAAGCGAAGTAAGGCTTGCCTCTTTTTATATGCTTCTATTGTGCTTACAGTAGAGCCATATTTAAATCGCTACGCAGGCTGTCACCGAAACACAAATAAATAAGAAGAACAACATGTTCCCTTACATTTTATTCCTGTTAACATGACACAGCTGGAGTGTTTTTCCTGCCTCGTGCCTCACGTCCCAGGGCCGCTCACCGGGCTGCGGAGCTGCTCTGCACCCACAGCCACCTCTGCAGTGCACGCCGATTTACGGAAGGCAACTAGCCCAAACTAGTGCCACAGATGCTTGTAAGCTGCATCTGGCCTATTTGCTCATGAAAACAATCATGCTGATGATGGACGAGCCAAATGATGTCTAGGGTAGCATGCGCAGGGTATTTAAGCTTAAAGACAGACACCTACAGGATTTGTAAAAGACACTCGGTGACTTCATTAGCGTTCTTGAAAGGAGCTGAGGACCTACCCCATCAGCAGAGAGCATTTTGCTGTACGCTGCCAAGTTGGACCTGAAGAAATTTAGCGACAGCAGAACACGTTACTCAGTGAACAGGGCATACGGTTTGCCCGATGGTGGAGATATGCGTGAGCAACAACCAACCCGTCACTATACAGCTATACAGTCCCACCATATTTCCAGTGCCGTATGGGTGCAAAGGAACTTGCTCCTGTATTGCTCTGTGTGCTGGGATTGCCTGGCTGCTGATGCAAAAGCCCTCTGTGCAAGGCAGGGCGTAGAAGGAGACTTTCTGCCCATGCTTGCAGCCCTGTGCACCTTTCCCCCTCAGCTGGCCACAAAGCAGCCTTGATGTCCCCGGGAAAGAAACACCAAACGCACAAGTGCCAGATAAAGCAGGAATCTGGGCTGCAAGCACTGGACTGCAGTATGTTCCCGGCTGAGCCTTCAAGCGCCTTGTCCTGGTTTTGGCTGGGGTGGAGCTAATTTTCTTCCTAGTAGCTGGTGTAGTCCTGTATTTTGGATTTAGTTTGAGAATAATGCTGATAACACACTGATGTTTTAGTTGTTGCTAGGTAGTGCTTACCCTAGTCAAGGACTTTTTCAGCTTCCCATGCTCTGCCAGGTGCACAAGAAGCTGGGAGGGGGCACAGCCAGGACAGCTGACCCAAACTGACCAAAGGGGTATTCCATACCGTATGACATCATGCTCAGTATAGAAACTGGGGGGAGTTGGCCAGGGGGCTGTGATCACTGCTCGGGGACTGGCTGAGCATCGGTCAGTGGGTGGTCAGCAACTGCACTGTGCATCACTTATTTTGTATATTATTATTATTATCCCTTCCTTTTCTGTCCTATTAAACTGTCTTTATCTCAACCTACAAATTTTACTTTTTTTCCCAATTCTCTTCCCCATCCCACTGGGGAGGGGGAAAGTGAGCGAATGGCTATGTGGTGTTTAGCTGCCTGCTGGGTTAAACCATAACACGCCTTCAGCAGCATACTTTTAGCCTTCGCGTTGTGGCCTGCCGTAGGATATACAAACTGCCTCAAACAATATTCCAGCAACTTTGCAAAATTTCTCTCTCGCACATACACATGTGCACAAACACCCCCCACCCCCCCGATTTCAATAATTCTTGGGTGGATTTACAATTTCCTAAGCAGGTTGCTATAGTGACCCTGCAGAACATTTTTTCAAAACACTGTTGTACTGTAAATGTTTACATACAGCATAATCCTGCCAAATTGTCTTAAGACAAAAGAAAACATGAAGTGTCTTTGCTTTATGTCCAGCCTTTCAGCTTTTTTAGCACTGAGAACATACTTTCAACTAACAGGAGCAGCTAATTATGCCCTTCTGTGGGCCTGCACACCCTCAGGCCTAATAATGGGTCATCTATTAGCTTTAATGAATAACAAAGCTATCGGATTTACTAGTGTTAGCTGATTTCACGCATTTCTGGGTAAATTCTGAGTTAACTGAAGGGCTGGGGCTTAGCTCAAGGGCCAGACACCCAGTTGGTACAAATCAGTGTCACTTGATTGAAGTAATAAAAACGTTGATACTGGGGCAGGACTTTACTCTACTTTACATCAGTAGATTTTTTTATAGTCGTCTTAATCTGGATAATTAATGGAACAATTCTATAATTTTTAGATAACATATGTCAGAAAAAATACATGGTTCCTGTTTTAATTCACATTCTTCTGGATTCCAGCAAGACAGACCAACAGTCAATGGAATATAGAAGTATTTGCTCATGGTGTTGTTTTAAACACTGTAATGTTCCTATATCAACATTAACAGTAGTGTGATTTATGATTACAGAACACATACATAGCTATCGAATGTCTCCTGCGCCTCTACTCTGTTTCTAAGATACTAAAGCAAAGTCCGGAACATAATATAATTTACAGCACTATAAAAACTTTTACAACTGAAGCACAGTGAAAGCTTAATATCCGAGACCTTCTGTAATATGACTATGTCATCTTGTTAAACGTTATTTATGGGAACACTAGGGTTGACAAGAACTTTCTTCATGTCACTTCCCTACTGATTATCAATATCACCTTTCTCACTTCATGGTGTTCATAGGAGGAGGTCTTCCTTTCAAAAACATAGGTTCAGATAGATAACAGATTGTTTCCTCAAAGTTTATGTTTTAGTTACGGCCTTAGATCACTGCCCAAGATCATGATCTCTTCTTTCCTAGTACAAATTTACAATGCTCTATCCAAGAAAACAGATAATTCAAAGCATTTAGACCTAAGACAATTCTGAGGCACCGTTACCTGAACCTTCTGTGGTTTCTTTTCCCAAAAAACCAAACCAAAACAAAATCTTGCGATTCTTGGATATGAATTCTCCCCCGGTTCTACTTTTAGGATTTCAAAATAGATCACACACCAGAAAAGCCTGATTTTGTCACAACCCCTTAGATGCCAGAGGAGACTGGCATCATTAATTCTTGTCATTTCTACTGCTTGAGAGAGCAAAAATCTTGGGAGCCTGTCACCTTGTGAGACTTCCATCATCTGGAGCAAAACTGATGCAAACTTGTGCCTGCCCAATCTTGGCACAAAGGCGTGTGAATGCAAAGCTCTGATTAGCTCTAATCTGGCCTGAAAACCAAACCATATTCTCTAGTTTTATCTTAATCTAGCACTGGGTTGGAAAACACTCTCCTTGCACTTTCATTATGCTGTAGAGCAAGGCAGAAAAGTTTTTTAGAAGTCCAACAATCTTAAAAGTATTTTTCTTTGTTTTCAGAGAGTAATGCAGTGTCCTCCTAGACCTCGAATAGGGCCAAAGCAAGACCTCAGCTGACAGCTTGGGAAAGTATCACAGTTGTCTCTTTCCACACCCATCTCTGCCTCCACCACCCACCAAGAGTTACACAAATTGTTCAATCTGCTCAGCATTTCAGCCCTGGTTTCGCTGGTCAAGACACCAGCTCAGATGGGAGCGTCCTGCCAGCGGGAAGAGGTTGATCACTTGGACACCAGTCCTTTCCAGCACCACTGTCACCCTCTCCTGCAACTTCACCGTACCGCAGAATTTCTCATTCCATAATCGCTGGATAATTTCTAACTAATAATTTCTAATTCCATAATCTCTGGACTGAGAATATTAAAAATTAATTCTAGCATGGTATTACCAATCAAATACTGGTTGAGGAAGGAATGTGTTCAGAATAAAAGTGATACGAATGAGTAGGTAGGCGTCTTTTCACCCCCACGATATAACTTCTTCATACTTTTCTGGCGAGGAAAGGGAGCCTTAAAACAGAAATAAATTACAAGCCCTTTTCTGTTTGGTTAGAGTAGCCTTAGAACAAACAAGAAACAGGCCTGCACATCTTAAAGGCATGGCACCTAAGTCTGAAAACACATCTCATCTAAGTGTAATTTCCACTAAGATATCAGATTCCTCAGGCTTGCCATTGGTTGAGAACATTTTCCTATCAAGGAATTCAATGTTACACTCACAGTCTTCAATGTAGACTGGCCAAATATCTTGCACAAAGCATCTACGGATTTTCAATATCTTTGCTCATGCTGTAGAGTGCCTAAGTCCATGAGCAGTGTCCTACAAATAAAAAGGGCTCCTTGCACAGAAGTGCATTACTAACCGTGAACACGGGTAGCGGATTCTGCGTCATATTATCCATGACTCTACGGAATTAAACTAACACAAAAATGTGTAATTATCACAGTAGCCAAATATACATGGAGCTCTGCTCCATATTAGTAGAAACCTGCACTGTTACATTTACTACTGCTGTCCTAAGCTTCCATCCCTGAGATCCTTTATAAACATGACAGTCCTCTAAAATACAAAACTTCATCTTGTCCTGATACAGCAGATAAATCTGGAATCAACCAGCATCACAGAAAAACTTCAGCCCTCCTGGCACTTCTTCAACAAAGGACGTGTTTGTACTATTGATTGTACTGCTGAAAATAATTTTGCTGTGTTGACAGGCCTCACTCAGCACAGATTGTGATGAAAAGCTGAAAATTAGAAAGTTAAATGAACACCTGCAACAATTTTCCTGCCAATTTTACAACAAAATAAATATTGAATTATTCTGATAAGTGGGTCAAATTCATCCTTGGTGTCATGGCCCTTTGAGGTTAACAGCGCTACGACAGGCATGAATTTGGCTCCTGTGTCTCTTTCATAGAGCAAATGCTTCACTGAACTTTTCAAACCCCCTGTGCCAACATTCATCTTCATTTAGAACCCATCTTTCCCTCTTTACTGAGCTTTTGCAGCAAAGCCATAATTTTCCCATCAACTTGCAGTCAATTATGTTGACAGTTTGACATGAATATTGTACGTACACAAAAATAATTTGCAGAACAGCTTTTTCAATTGTTAAACTTAACAGTCATTTCCATCATACATAATCTTCTTTGACATGTATAATTCCACAAGCTATCCTTCCAGGAAGAATATGCATCCCTCCGCATCATAGCTGCTTGAACAGCATTTCAGATACCTGCGGTGCTGCAGAGATTTTATGAAAAAGATACTATTATGCAGCTTCATTTTCATCCTATGCTTTTTTTTCTTTTTTATTCTATTGCTAGCAGAAGCCGAGGGACACATTATTTTTCTCTTGCAAAGCAAGCAAAAATTTTATTCTTCCAATCTACAAGTGCTTACATAGCAAGAAATACCTGTAAGTCCCAGGAAATCCACAGAGGGTTATGGCATCTTGATTAGATTCCCCCCAACTCGTGTTTGGGGAGGTTCTGATACTCCAACAGCAGAGAAGTGTGTGGATGTGATGAAAAACATTTTCTGCAGATCTGTTACGGAGAGCAACGCTCTCTTGGATTTCCTTATCCCCATTACAGCCTGCTCACACCTATGGATGTCCAGGTACCTCATTTAGTGAGAAGGGCTTCAGAAGGCACCCAGGAAGCAAAAGGCAGACAACAGATTATCATGTGCATGATTTCAAGGGCCATTGAGCCCCTTTTCTGCACATTTGCCCTTTAAAACCTCAAGTAAAAGACAAAGCAGAGCCTCTGATTTTAAGTTTCAAGAAAGACTACTTTACCAGCTTTCGGCATCCGGGTCGTGTTCTGTAGGTACTCTCCACTCTTATACAGATTCAAAACTCTCTCTAGCTGAGCAGCTGTCTCATCTATTCCCCAGTGAAGTTCTCCTTTAAAAGCACAGAAAAAGAATGAGTTGATGAGAAGCAACCTGCACAGGACAAAACAAGGTTGCATTCAAATAAAGCCCTAAGCATCAGAGCCCAGCAGTGCCCTGCTCCACGACGGCATTGTGATGTGGACATGAAGTCCATGAGTTACTACAGATTGGGTTTCATACCTGACATGAGCCAGGCATGTCAAAGGCTGGCTCGTCTAGCTGGGAACCCCAGGCCTACAGGCAGAAAACACTGCGGTGAGCTCCCCATGAGCGACAAACTTGCCGCAAGGCACTACCTTGGTAATTAGTAAAGATCTATGGTAACGTCACTTGCCTCTGGTTTCTGAGGTATAGAAGCACCACTGGTACCATTGGCAATGGGGAAATATCCTGGTTTTATCACTAAAATCCCCCTTGACAGAGACAGGGGCTCCTCCAAATCCCACAAGGAATTGCGTTCTGATGTAGTTCACCCCAGCAAACTATTGCAGTGAACATAAAAGCAGCATCCCCCACATCCCAAATGTGACAGTCACATTAAAAAAGGAAATACTTGGCATTACCATGTTTATTGTGATTACCTGTTGCATTGACTATCTTATCCAGTAATGGTCTCAGTGAGGATGGAGCACTGTGTGGAAGAAGATATGTAAAAAAAAACCTGCAATGGAAAAGTAACCCATATTGAAAAATTAAAAAAAAAAATCAGTTTACAAATGTCTGGTAACTACTGAACAACACAAGGAATAAAATTTCTATTGCTTATAAGCCACTGACCTATTCAGGAAATATAATCACATTCTATAGTCAAATAAATACATAGCTGAGACTACTCACACGGCTGTCTGGCATACCTAGACCACAGTTATATACAAGGCTGCCTTGTAACTACGTGTAAATGTTCCATTAATACAGAAATTTGCTATGAAGCCCCGTGGATTGTGACTATTTGCAAAGCTCTCTGTACTTTAACAAACTAAAAGGATGCCATCAACCCAGAGTCTTGGGGGTTTTTTTCAAACCTTGAAAGTGCCTAAATCAAATTCCTGCTCATTTCAAATAACTGACTATTATTTTCTTTTCTACAGTTTTCTTAGACTTTCAAATGAATTGCCAGGAGAAAGCCTTCTTCTATTGTTTTAATGGCACTGCAATTCAGAATGTCTTCTCTGTTCTCATCATTTATCTAAAATCAAGACGCATTCATGTAGATATTCATTGATGGATGTATATTCTCCATTTTAACATTTTTAATTAAAAAAGAAAAAACAATATGCCTTTACCATCACTTGAAGTACACTTAATTTTCACACTGTTCCTTTAAATTTCTATTACTCTGCCAATATTACTACCCACTGCAAACTCAGTGTCGTAGCAACCTAAGATGGAGACAGACAGTTCATGATCTGACAATATAGAGAGAACTATCAGACATAAATATTAGGTAATGAGCAGAACAGGAACACAATTGGGAAATTGCCCTGCTTTACATCTAACCTGCAAAGCAAAGTAAACGCTTTTTCATATACAGAGACCACATTGTCAAACAGAAACCTCCAGGGACTCACGGTCAGGACGGAGACTAGCAGACGTCTCACATAAGCACAAATTAAAAAATTAAGGTACTGATAGCAAAAATTGATCATAGACATAGGTATTATTGAGCTGACATATTCCACCTACACAGTGAATATTTCCTTGAGATTTTAACTCCCTTTTTCACCCCTTACAAAAACAGTATTTATGATTTTCCCAAGCGGGATTATCCCCAGGTAGGTTTTCTTAGCAATGAGTACGAAACAGCCAATATAAATACATACAAAAATCTAAAGAGCAGCATAACAGTTGTAATGAATAATGTGTCTGGTAAATTTTACCTCACTTTTTTTGCTTAGAGATTATCCATGAAGCAGAGTCCGACTGATTGTGAATAGTTCTTTGCAAAAATCCAGCAGCTGTCATTTACTTTGCTAAACACTGGATGGATGCGAGTCACAGAGGTTATTGTTTTTGCATGGCTATAGAAATACAGGACTTGTTCTAATGAAAACACCCACATATGAAATTCTGACATGTAGAGACACTGGCGCCTGCACAACTTAATTGCAGGAACATTTGTTATTCATTGATCGCAGGGCCAGTGGCATCCCTTGTGATCTGCGTAACACAGATTGTCAGATCCTTTTACAGGATCCTACAGCTGTTCCTACAGCCTTTTTTTCCTTTCTTTTTTCTTTTTGAGAACTATCTGATCTTAATTTAAGAGTGGTCAATGATGGAGAATTCATCTCAGCCACTGGTTAATAGTTCAAAATATTAATTATCCTTACTTTTAAAACTGTCCAGTGCTTTGAAAATTGTTCCTCCAAACATTTGGAGGAAAACCCATAGAGACACATTTGTGACAGAAGATAACCATCTGAAAGTCCAGATGGGCCAGTTCATGCATAGTAGAGGGTTTTTTTCCAAAATGTTTTCTCTCCTTTAATTATTTACCTCATAAAGAAACCAGCTAGATAGGCTAATTACGCTTTCAAGACTAGGGCCTGCTATATTTTAAAATTACAAGGGGTTTATGCACTGTTTGACATATTGCTGCTTTTGACTTCCACCTAACAGCACCAGCAACCCTTTCCTGAGGGCAATCTCTAACCCTACAGCAACAGAGTGCATCCATGAAAATATGACATTTAGGAGCCTACGCCTAATGAACTGAAGATTTAGCCTTCCAAGAGAAGTGCGCAGAGCGTGTTGCCAATGCCCTAGCATGGGTGGTCGCGGCCTACTACAGCACGAATCTGCTGCTGAACAAAACCCCACTGTCTCTATCAAATTAAGCAAAAGCAGGGGCTGAAAACACTGGGGCACTGTGCATGTGCTACACCCTGGTGCGCAGTTCAAAGGCAATAGTAAGAACTGTAATAGAAAAAGCCTGCTTCCTTCAGCGAGACCAGCAACCTGCCGCAAGCCCACCACGCCGCAGACATATCCCCACTTATGACCAAGATGGATGGGTGCCTATTAAAGGTTTCTTAGCCAGACCAGTAAAACGGTCTTAACCAAAAGCTAGCAAGCTAAGCAGGATCTTTAAGCCAAGCAAATGGAAACGGAAAATTTTGCAGGACACGCTAAAAACTGTGCTGCACAACTGCAGATGGCTGTCATGTGGTGCAGCCCATTTCAGTGTGGTCAGCTAATGCAACACACATGCTGGTGAGCGCTCTGGGACCAAAGCAGAAGACTCTCTCTGGAGCAGCCTCTCCTCGCTGTGGTCTGGCAGGCAGTGAATGGCACGATACTTGAAAGGGAAGTCTAAGAAATGAGCACACCATTATGGCATTGCTTTGAGATCCTCCATCCTTCTATCTGGATCAGACAAGGCAGCCACCGGCCCCAGCAGTGCCCGTCAGACGGAGCAGCGGCGGCGGCAGGAGGAGCGTGGCACTGATCATCGGCTACCAGCTCCCCGGAAAGCAGCGACACGGCTCCCCCAGCATCCCGCACAGCCCTCCAAGGAGGGCAATGGCCGGCGGGGGAGAGCCAGGACCACAAACGCAAAGCCATCACCCAGAAGGACTCTGCTGTAAATTTAGAGAAATCCTTAAAATCAAATTCAGAAGACGGACACATCGGCTGAACGCTTTCTTCAGAGTGGCCGACTGGTCTGGCGTGACCCGTCACCTACGCACCCCCCGTTGCGGGCATGGCGCTGCCGCAGAGTGGAGCAGCACCGGGAGCGAGTCCCCCAGCGCCTGCCCACGCAGAGACCAGGGGCTGCGGGCAGAGGGGAGGGGGGCAAAAGGGAGCACCCCTTGCTTTCAAAGATTTGGGATTACGCTCCAGATTGTCAGCAACTGAGGGTCTTGGCGGCCCCGTGGCTGCACGAGGGACGGTTATCACCCCACCAAGGCAAGCTCCGGTGAGGCAGGGAGCATCGAGCCAGAGCACAGGATGAGAGTTGAGCTCTAAGTCTGCCTCTGAAGCCAGCCAGCCCTTTCCTCAGCTGGTGGTGGAGAACATGTGATGACCCCTCTTAACTCACCCTGAAGAAGAGCTGCCTGAATCATCTCACCACAGAGCTAATGGGCCCCCATCTCCACAGGCACCTCTGTTTCACTCCCATGAAAATCTCTACTTGTGTGAAGAATTCAATGGAATGAAACCAACGTAAAATTAGACTAAAAGTGGTGAATCACACTCCAAGTATGCAAAACATTTCCAAAGTTATAAATGCTATGTATTTTCACAAACGAAACAACTATTCATGGCTACACTTCTCTTGGGTACTGGTTCTGAGACAATGCATACTCGTTGATGTGAATAACTCTAGAGGATGCTGGAGACTTTTGGCCCGCTCTTAATTCTCTTTTACCTTATCCGATCATGTACCTGTAGGCGTTGTAGAGATTCCTCTTTTCATTCATACTCTGACACCGTCCCTCAACAGAGCAGGGCAGGGTGAAGTTCCTCGCGGGGAATTCCATAAAGCAGTCACTGTTACTGGTGCAAGAGCTCTCCTCGATGCTGGCATCGTCCAGATCTGTCACCTTCAGTTCCCCATCCACGATCACGAACTGCCGAGGGCGAAAATCCAGTAATGTCACGGAGCCAAGAGGAGAATGAGCCAAATAATGCAGAAGCCGAACTAAGCTGAGACATATCTGAAATGTGAAAATGTGGGTACCTTGCGTTATTTTCTCAGTACAAAGTATATAAATGAAACCACTTTAGCTGAAGATAGATTCATAAATATATGACTTAATATAATCATTGTAACTTATCCTCAAAACTGAACATTGCAACTAAGGTATTTTTCAAAGGATTAACATCGTTGATTGTAAAACCCTTAGAGACTTGAAACAAAAATAAGCTTCTTTACCAGTGCTTTCCCACACCATTCTTGAAGCAGGGCTCATTGTTACTATTCTTACTTTTAATAGAAATAAAAGCATTAACTTTTAATAACACATTACGCACAGGCCTTGACCACGCAGCCTGATCCTGCTCTTTTACAAACTCCAGGTCTGGAAGTTTTGGCCAGACTGCCCTGCGCCCGCGCCTGGAGCTCCAACTGCAGACGGTGTCTATATTGACTCTGTGCTGATCCCACCTTTTGACTGCTTTTATAATTTTTTTCCACTGATTCCTCTTATGTTTGCCTTTTTCCAGGGGAGAAGGAAGCAAATTCCCAGAAAGAGGAGCTCCACAGCTCCTCCGTAACTCTTTGCTGTGCCTCAAGGTAAGTGTATATATCCGTCTACCTTGGTGGGTTTACTTTGGTGGACCCTCATGGCCCACTTTGAGGCTGGGGTGGGAGCTCTGTGCTGATGCTGCACTTTTCAACTGCATATTAGAAACCTGAGTAACTATTACCAGACAGCAAACTTGATGAACTTTGAACTCAGCCCCATTACCAAAGTGCTCTTTTCAAGTCATGCATTCCTTTAGAGTCCACTGTGTAATGTACGAATGCAAATGTAGCATTAATATGAATGCAGTTAAATACTGGAATTTTTATTCTATGTATTAAATTAATAGCAGGTCTTATTCAGTCTAGCAAGTTTTTTATTGTTTATGTATAATCTTTGTTTTCTGTTAAAATACACTGTTAAGGTCACGTGCATTGAAATAGTCAGATCCAAATTCAATCTCGGGGCATAAACGATATACTCAGGGGAGCACCTAAATGTGCCCTTCATAAGAAAGCTGAGCATGTCTGAAGTCAGCCCTCACAGACCCTTCCCCTGTGGGACATCAGGACTATCTCACACTTTGATATCATTCTCCTGCTTGACCGGACCAGAACATTTTTATCCTATTTACAGGATACCACAGTTCACATGGAGATGCCTGTGGATGTAGATGAACGCAGGCCTGCTTATGGGACACCAGACTTGACCACCCTTTCCTCCCTCTGGAAGGACACAGGATTCATGTATGTGCCATCCTGCAATACGCTGTATATAAAAGGCACATCCAGCCCAAACTAACCAATAATACATATATCTTCAATTGCCAATCAACCCAGAATTTAGCTTGACTAAAAACACAGGTTCTCATTTGAAAGTACTGCCTTTTCTCAGATGCTAAAATTCCCCTGCTCCTGCACTGGCAGCCTCTGTGACCCGGCTGAGCCCTGACGGGCTGCTGCCCTGTGTACCTGCTGCCAGGCTGGGACTGCAAATGCCCCTGCGCGGCACGCTTTAAGCACACAGATGCAGGCTTTGCTCAGATTCACACACCTCTGCCGAGCGCAGGCAGAGGTGCTGATCTGGGGAGCAAGCTTACTGCCGAGTCCTTCAACACAAGCAAATTACTTGTAGGAATAAGGTCAAATATTTATGCAGCCGTTTTCAGGACCGGACCACAAACAAGTCTCATGTATCAAGAAGATACGGTTTTATTTCCTCCTTCTTCTCTGCATTAGTTGCATCCTAGACAAGCTAATGAGCATGACGTTATCTAAGACGTCATTACAGCGGTCACAGGAATGTTTCATCCGTAATTCCAACTCTGCGAATCAGCTCAGCACCTTCATCTAGTTCTCCTTCATCTCCCTTTGCAATGGCTCACTCAGAAATATCCATGCTGGAAGGAAACGTTGCTGTTTATTACCCATAATCTAACATATCTCTTGGTCATTTACTTTGTACGTAGTTGCCGTCACAGTCCATTATTTGCATTCCCTGGATCAGATGAGCCGAAGACAGGTCCTGTATTTTGGGAGCCGTGATGAGTACCACTTATTAAGACTGTACTTCTTTCAGGAAGAGGGAGCTGAAGCTTAGCGCAGGGAACACACTTTCTCCGTCTGTTAGTAAAATAAACTCTGCCGGGGAACATTCCTGGGCACAGAAATGTAATCCCACAGGCACACTTGCTAGCACGGTCTCTGGCCCGGGTCTGACTGGGACCAAGGCTGCTCTCCCGCACAGCCCCCAGACACGATCCAGAAGGCAGCACGGCCCAAGGACCATTTCCGACGGGCATCCTGCGTGCAGCCACCCGGCGTTCAGAGAGTCCAAGAATTCAATAGTACAGACGTGGGCTGCACCTTGCTGGTTCATCTCCGACATCAGTCAGGCGCATTTTTAGTTTTCTGGTACAGATGTAGCCATCCAATCCGAAGTGTTTTAGATGAAGGCTGCTGCTGCCTTGCAACATCTTAGGGCGTTAACCTCAGCCGACACACATCCCAATACACACTGAGCGACAGCGCTGTCTTGATCAAAGCATTGCTGCAGTCTGGCTTCATTTTGGACAAATTAAGTGCGACCTTCGTGCCCCGGTAAATTGCCAACGCGGTGGACAACCCAGGTTTGAGATTTGTGTACATTTATTTCACTTCCCCCAGTAAAAGACGAACACAGCAGGAAGCAGTAGAAAACAATTATAAAACCAACCTATGTCAAGGATCAGGAGAGAAATGTAACATCCTTCTATTGTTTAAATCCCAGCTGCAGAGCACAATGCTCAAATCCAAAAAATCCTGGGCCTCCAGCTTTAACAAATAAGAAATGTTTGAAGGTATCATGTAAAAAGCATATAACCAGCTACAATCAGATAACATCGACAGACAAAATAGCACAAGATCTTAAACACTGCAGAAAGGGAGTGCTAAATGTTGTTTCTAAACCAAGATGTAATCACAAGCAAAGCAAACGTTTAATAAATGTGAATTGCACTGCATAGTACATAACCCCTGCTTCGTGCTTGATGTTATTTTGTATTCATCGCTCTCTTAAAAGTCCTTCTGGAACAGTTGTTACTCACTCGAAATCTGTCTTCCCAGGAAGTCTGTAAAAGCTGAATCATCTCTAAAGGCGAGCCTAGTTCAGTGATGGTCGTCAGCGTGTCTGGGATGTCATTGCTATCTTGGTAACAATAGCCATAGAGCTGAAAAAAATCACAACCAGGCAATATCAGTGTGACGTATCTTGGCATGCTTTTACGCTTCTCCATGGATGAGGTGCAAAGTGAGCATTTCTCACAAGGCTCTGAGCTCTACACATTGTATTGCCTTGAAGTCCCCCCCAATAGCTTTTGTGCCCTCTCATTTGAGTGACACTCCCTCGAAACTCCCAAATTAGCTAGCAGAATCTCTTGTGGGCATCATACAGCACAAGGGCAGTGAAGTGCCCCCTGCATACCCCTCTGTACAGGATCTTATACCAAAGAATGTTTAAGAGAAAAAAAAAAAAATTAAAATATCCATGAACGCAGAAACAGAATTCTATCTGAGGAAAAGTAGTTTAGCCTATGCAATACTTGGCTAAATAAGACTGATTTTCTGCTTAAAAGACATCACAAAATAGCTTTTAATGACATTTCCCATAGGACTACTGTTTGCGCATTAAGTGGCAATGTGTATTTCAATGACACGGTAGCTTGAAAAGCAATTGAAATGCCAAAACTTATCTTTTCACAGCCAGAAATTGCCTCTTGCTATACCTGATGGACTTTTGTGTGCAGTACCGTTAAAGAACAGCAAATACTTCAAAATATTATCTGCCGGTAGCTTCTTCAATTTAAAGGCATTTAAATGGCAATTTCGGCCATGCTCCAGCACCTTCTTGTATTTGCTTTCCAAGGACATTTGAATGATTAATTTTCACTTGCATAAATAATTCCACAAGAAGAATATTTAAAGACTGTGGTGAAGAGATGTCTTGCTTTATATGGAGTGGGACAATGTCTGACACGGCTGGGGGACAGGCTTTTACAAACTCCCTGCCAAGCCCTGGCAGAGAGGCAGTTAAATGAGCCTGATAAGGATCTGATTGCAACTTACCAGCCAGAACAGCATGCACATGACATACAATTAAATGTTATGTCTGCCCCCAGTCACATAAACCATACAGTAAAAGGGTCTGTGTGAAAATGCAGCATTAAAAAATGCCCTGCTGCTAGTCCTCTACTGCCTTGCTCTGAGTGATTTCACTTTTCAAACCTCTTTTAGTTTTAAAAAGCTCAGGGAAGACGATGGGGGTCTCCTCTGAGCTGAGGGGACTCGGATATGGCCCTGCAGAAGCAGCCAGGCTCGTGCAGACCAGAACGGGCACCGACCCTAATTCACCAGGAAAGCAGAGAGCCAGACCAGCGAGTGCCATCGCTGGAAGGAGCGGGGTGAGGCTGAACACAACCGCTGCGAGCAGATCTGAGTACCAAGCACATTCTTATGGCATCTGACCCCCCCAGACAGAAAAGCAAAGACCAGGCTGAAGTCAGCAAATATGGGATTTGTTATGAACCATTCTGCTAGCTCTGACTGTAGCTGTCTACATTTAAAGGAAAAAAGGGTGCCAAAAAATGTAAAACAAGTAAACAATTTTTCTTTTTGGTGTAAAAGTGGGACTGTATTTCAAAACAGCTGCTTAAACACGGACATTAACCTAAACAAAAAAAGAGCTAGAAGATTTTGTTTTAAAACATGCTGAAAAGATTTTGACATCGATGCACAACAATTTGTGACAGATGCCAATATGAATGCTTGAAAGAGGAAAAGGGACCTTTCTCTTTACTGCCACAACCATGACAAAGATTGCAACAGCAATCCTTCCTTCATCTAGAGCCAGGCAGACCGGACTTGGGTTTGTTCCTTATCATCTGTGACACCATTTTTGTGCAGCTCATTGACACGAGTTAAATCTTATGTGCTGCAAACTATCTTGGAGGATCGCATCAGCACAATTCTGTTTAAGCCTTCTGAACTAACAAAAAATGAAATTAAATGAAAATATATACTACAAGATATATCTTTTCTCAGAGACAAGCTGGACTCGGCAGTTCTTCCTAGGTATTTCACGTCTCTCTTGTGTGGGGGCAGGCTAAGCAGGCAGGGTGAACCTCAGCAGGTTTGAAAACCCTCACTTCTGAGTGTCAAAATCTAACATCTGTTTCTATGTCATCTGCAGAGTTCAGCGCTTGTCTTTAGCACAGTAATACTATCCATTGGGGAAAAAGCCATAAGGGAAATTAGCAAGCAGTCCAGGCTGGGAAATGACAGTATCGCTCTAACTGTTGGTTCACAGTAACACTGAATACAAAAAAAGGTATCAGTCTTCATTAGACTTTCTCAACGTTTGTGAAAACCATTCCAGCAATAGAAATACGGAAGACAAAAAACAACTATACATTCCTTTGATTATAAAAACATAATACATACATATCTGTACACAAAAAATATAGAGAAATTAGACTTATTATCTATGTATGTGCACATGAACACATAAGTAGAAATGAATTACACTATCTATTTGTGTCTATTTTATCTCAATCCATGAATGCCAATAGTAATAATAATGATTTAGATTTGTTCTCAGAGAGCTGGAACTTTGCTCGTGAGCAATTCTTTCATTTTAGTATCCAATTTGTACCTTGGCAAAAGTCTTCACTGCCCAAGTATCTGAGTATTCAGTGTATATTTTACTATATCAGTACCCATTTAATCACTCCAGTCATTGTGGAAGCTTAAATGACCTGATCCAGTTTTGGTTTCATATTAAATTGCTCTTTATCCTCACAAGAAAATTTTCTTGCACGAGTACTGCTGAACTTAATCAATCTTACAAGCTGAAAAACACAGTACTGAGCAAGTTAGTGTAGGTCTAACTCAGAAAATACCTAATCTAACCTGAGCTCTTTATTGCTTTTACTTAAGTGAAACCTCTCCAGATGCAGTGTTATTACATAATTATATAGAGTTTTAAAAGCACAGAAGGCTGAGATATAAAGGATTTATTGGGCTGCATTTATACTTTTCTAAACGAACTCCTGAAACTAAATGCAAAAATGCTTGTGTAATTACATGGCCATATTTGTATGTGTAATTACCATGATTACAAACTGGGCAAGTCCCAACAGCCAGTTAAGCATCTAAAATGGTTACATTCATCCCCTCCTGATGAACCACCACCCAGCATACAGATGTTACAAAACACAGAATATATATAGATGCAAAATATTCCAAGACAGTAATTCTTAGGCCTTTCGTTTAAGAAGCCGACTTATTAAGACACAGAAACAAGTACAGAGGTACTACCCAAAAGACTCAAAATACTTTCTTTTTTTCCCTTCCTTTTGCTTTTGTCCAATCCATGTTAAGGTCTGAAATGAGACAAAGTGGTTTGTATTCCCAGACGGTGAAGTAAGAAACAGATAGCTGGATGCATCCAATAACAAGAAAAATATCCACACGGGGAAACTGAATATAGCTGGAAGCAAAAGATGAGCCAAAATCTCTCCTCTATCTGAAATTATATTAGGTTGAACATCATTCTCAGCGTCGCAGAGCTACACTTTAGATATATTCAAGAGTGATGGTTTTCATACGCCTTTTCAGCATGGTTCCAATTAAATGTATGAAAGAAATACAATCTCACATCTTTTTGCTATCTTGAGTCACTGCATTTAAATACCACCCCAATATATTTTTCTGCAGAATCTAATAGCAAACAGTCATAATATTGCGATGTCTTACTGTCTGTTTAGAAAAAACATATGCCAGATATGAAATGTTGACCTGTTCTCACATCGTGTGCCGTAATTCATTGCGAGTAGCGCTGTTTACCGAACCCTTCCCTCACTGTTTGGATTTTATCAGTCATAAAGGCTCGGTCCTGCATTAGTCATTACGCACCCAAAACTCCCACTGAGTTCGATAATTTTTAGGCGCGCTGGGCATACAGGGTCAGCCCCTGCAGAAGTTTTATGGCTTTGTAGGAGCCCACGTCCCTACAGCCAGCCAGTTCACCTCCCTTTATAATTCCCTTTTACTACAAATTATGGGGACAGAGGTGCCCCTTTCAGAGGAGCTGGGGCGGGGGGAGAGGGCGAAAGCAGAGGTCAGCCCCTACACAAAAGCTGACAAGCTTACTGAATAAAAACACAAAATAAAGGAGCTTATTAAGCCGTCATCAGCAGGGTAAGTCTGTGCAAACAACGGGCCCTCCTGCATTAGCGTAGGCACCCTAGCTGGATTTTCAGAAAAATAAATGTCAAGCCAGAACCTCTGCCAAAGTGTTACATTTCATTTATAGAGGTTGCTCAGTCGGGAACGGTAGGACCGGCCACCTTCCCCAACCTGCCGGCTCAGCTGGGCTGCGGGAGAATCGCTGCCCCAGCTACTGGAGGGCAAAACTCCCCTGTAACATTTTCCTAATGTTTTTTGTAATAATTTCCCTAAAAATCACAACACGTTGTGAATGTTTTTCTTTGCCTTACTAGTTTTTAGCCCTCAATGTTCACAATCTCGTAGATTTTCTCTACAACCACAAAAGCCAGAAATTTCCCCCTTTTTTCTCTAATGAACATGACATTTCCATGATTCCAGGAAGAGGAACTTCGAGAACACTATTTCCAGCTGTAATATAAGTGACACACTCAACTGCATTACACCAGAAGTAGTTTCTGGAAACCCAATTCTCTTCTCTTTTAATTTGGACTTTCCCATACTAACTACAGTAAGGCCTAATGGCTGCCCACAATAGAAAAGTGCAATTAAAAAAATTTCACTTTTATGAAGAGCAACGGTAGTCAACACCTGCTGCAGCCTTTAATTTCAAAAATACATAGACACAGGGTTACTTAATCAAAACTGGTTGTGTCACGATTGTATTTTGTAGTGACTTGGTGCCCAGGGGAAATAAAAAGCTCCCCACTGACATGGCTAGCCATTTGATGAGCCATTTGTTTGAGCTGCTACACGTCAAAACCCGAACAGCACATTTTAGAAGGTCTTGCTACTTTATTGCTATCAAAGTGAATGTAATATTTTTTACGCAACCAATCCTTGGATTCACCTTTCATTCCTGGAGCACTGGGACAGCCCTTGCGAGAACAGGAACATACAGCACTGCCTGATACAGCTATGATTTACCAACACATGATTTGAGATGTTTATGTCACTCTAAGATCTGGTCATCCCTCAGCTTTTAAGTATTTCCCTTCATTGCTGATGATACAGACATACATAAATATACACACATCTGATGGTATATACAGATATAAATATACACATTTACACACAAGCACATATGTATTTGTGTATATTTGACATATATGTATATGTGTGTTTCTATATATAAGATATACACATAATATTTGTATCTATATTTTAATATATTTTTATATCTATAAATAGATACTAAAATATTTTTATATATTGCCACACCTACTCAGCCAAAAAGCATCTGCAAACCTGTAACATGCATCTCCCTGGAAAAAGGAGGGGTTCCCTGAAAGGCCTGAACTTAATAAAGATCGATCCAACACCAGCCTTCCTGCTACAGGATATATAGAGATGATGCATGAGAAGTGAACTGATTTTTCTCATTGAAATCCAGCAATCAAGCCCTGCCAAGTGCTGAGCTTCGTTGGAAAACAACTTTCGTACAGGGCATCCCCAGCACCATGCAGAAACTTTTAAGAGTAGGACCAAAACCATGTGCTGACAACTGTGAGGCAGCCTTTCCCCTGCTGCTGGACACTGGAACCGAGAGCAAGCAGTGGGTAACTCAAATATTAAACTCTAAATTCACAGCTCTGCCTAGGCTTTTATTTATAAATGCATTATTATGATTAGCACTAAACTCCAGAAGAGCTAGAAGGTACAAGAATCTCTACCTGGCACTATTACTAAACATGAGAGTTCATTAATAGAAAAATTGGAATGTATTATTTAGAAACACACACGTAGGTATATCTAACCACATCTGTCGATATACCCACAGAGGTCCACAGATGTCTCCATATATATTATGTGTGTACAGACATATCCATATATACCTGCTGTTCTGACACATATTATGTTGACTATAATCTCATGATTTAGTAACATTATCGCCCTTTTATTCTCCCTGCTTTCCTTACACTCTGAAGTGGAAAATTCTTCTACAATTACAGCAGTTTGAATTTGCACTGCACTGCACAAGCTCAAGGCCCAACCCTGCAAACATTTAGTCACACAAGTAGCCTACTCTTGTAAAGCCTTCCAGTGAAGACAAATAGATCACTCGTACAACCATGATTTCAATGGAAACGGGCTGATATCACTGGAGGCACCGGTCATTATCTTGTAAATATCCGACCAGAAGGTCCCCTGACCTCCATCCACAGGACTGCGTTCAGTTCCACTGCACCGCCAGATTAACCCTTCGTTATGACGTGATTTTGCAGTACAAAACTATCAACCTCTGTGCATCATGTGTTTGGAAAAGCTCAACTTGGATTCATTAGACCCATCTGTATAATTCTTCTTTCTTAGGTATCTGAGCCATATCACTGTGTACTTTATTATGGCGAGCTTTAAAATAAGCTTGGAGTCTATCTGCAGCTACATAGTCCAAGAAAAAAACAACTCTTTCCAAACTATGTCATTCCAAATTTGGCCTAAAACAATACGAAACATCCATGTTTGGTGTCTACTACCTCAACTGAGTGTGACAAAAAATAACAACTCCTTTAAAATTAGTCTAGAGTCAATATTAGTATTAGCATAGTGCCTGTGAGAACTAGCTCTTGTCAAGTTTTTCATGGCCATCACAGAAATGAAAAATCGCAAGGGGAATTAGATGCCACAAGGCACCGATCTGAACCATCAGATGATTGTGCTGGCACAAAAATCCATGAAAAAGGCCTTTAAAAAACCCAGCTTGTGCATCTGACACAGACACTTCACAAACCAGGGCTGCAACACTTCTAAGTGTGGGCGAGCTCACATCTGAGTCCACCAACACTCTCTGTGTCTGTGCAGCAAGCAGAGGGCCAGAGAAGCAGAGCTTTACCAGCCCTGGTGTGCCCTTCCAGGGGTCATCTCCTGCCTCCTTGACTAACCACCACAGCCCTACCAGCCCTTCCCAAAATATGGCTGCAACAAGAAGACAGAGCATGTACAAAAAGGCCACAGTCATCCATTGCAAGGATAGGATAGGATAGGATAGGATAGGATAGGATAGGATAGGATAGGATAATTTCAGTTGGAAGGGACCTACAACGATCATCTAGTCCCACTGCCTGAGCAATTCAGGGCTGACCAAAAGTTAAAGCATTTTATTAAGGGCATTGTCCAAATGCCTCTTGAACACTGACAGGCTTGGGGGTATCGACCACCTCTCTAGGAAGCCTGTTCCAGTGTTTGACCACCCTCTTGATAAAGAAATGCTTCCTAATATCCAGTCTAAACCTCCCCTGGTGCAGCTTTGAACCATTCCCACGCGTCCTATCACTGCATACCAGGGAGAAGAGGTTTACCTAGCTACCCCACGTTTGGGGCAGGGCGGGGGAAGTGAAAAGAGAAACTCTAAAACACATGTGCTTTCCCTTGCAATTCTGCCCTGGTCATAACTAATTTCCAGGCCAGGATATTCACAGAGTGGAGTGGCCTTGTTCACTCATTGTGGCTCCGATGAAGAAAGGCAAGCAGCGAGGGAGAACTGGATCGAACCCACAGCATCCCATAGTGACCAGTGATCTCCCTGTGCCGCTGCGCAGGAGGAGCAGTGCTGGGCTCCCCTGAAGGAAACTGGATGAGGTTGCAAGTCATCAGCTCCCATAAAGGAGGCAGAAATTCAAACCAGAGTCTTCTGGAATGATTTACATGGCACATAAAACTGAGAAGCAATCATAGAAATCATTCAACAAATGACTGGGATTAGTTTTATGAATGCTGCTTTCAAAAGGACAGACGATGTAGCCCTTTTAACTTATGTGATGGCACGTGCCTTACAGAAAGCTGTTCCTGCCGACAGCTTTGCAAGTTGAACACCCTCTGCCGTCCCATGCAATTCAGCGGAAAAACCTGTTATTTGGTGACTTCCGCATCAAGACGTACTTGCCTTCCAGTGACACGGTTAGAGTTGGTTTGCAATTGTATCAGCTCTGCACTTCCAGCAGCTCTGGAGTTCTTGTTAACAGATCCTTTCTTCACTCTTAAAAGTGCAGGATAACATCTGGGCCTTTTGGGAAGCTGTCTCACAATAAAGCAGCACTTTGTGTAATTCTTCTTTCCTCGCCAAACCGCATCTGTCTGCTCTCTCTGCCCTTCTCCACTCCACCCCGAGCTCCTTGGGGCTGTGGGGACATCTGTTAGCAGCAGCGAGCTGTCTCCACCGAGCCATCAGTAGGTGGCACTGCCTGCTTTTTTTCTCGCCACCCACGTAAATGTCCAGTGCTGACACCCTGTATCGACCACTAACAATTTTGAAGGATGCCCAAGTGACTTAGACGCCTTGCGTCCTGCAAGGTGCACCTACGGCAATGTCAAGCAGCAGAGCGACTGGGACAAAGAAGCAGTTCCATCGCTGCTCACCAGGCAGCGGTGGCGGCAGCTTTACAAAAGGAATGAGGTGGCAAGCGAGCAGTGCGAACCTCTCCTGCCACCTCACCAGGATTTGCCAGGCCCATGATGTAAAGTTCCTCTGATCCTAATGCCAGTTAAACAGATGGTGTCAGCCTGGTCATGCAGCATGTGTGGTGGCCTCATTCACCTTTAGCCAACCTGTCCCAAGAGGAGCTCAACTGAGCTACTTTAGAAAAGGATTAGAAAAAATTTGGTCTAAACCGACCCTCTTACTTGCAGCAATCCCCTACTGATGACTGCATGTGGAGCGCATGGTCAGACTCCAGCCAGCCCCAGCCCCAGCCTGGAAGGTTAATTCTCATTAGGGCGCTTGGTTTTGAAAGGCTTGCTCCCAAGAGCTGTGAACCTCTGTTGCCCCATCCAAAATTCAGAACGACAAATTCTCCACGTAGTCACCCACCAGCTGGTATCAACAATCACAGCACTCTTCTTCAGGCCAACCGTTCCCAAAGTTGTCACGGTCAAACTCCAGCCGACTGCAGATGAAGGCTTGTTGCTGGGAGTCCTGCACCATTGCCACCACAAAGGGGATTCAGTGCCCACCCGCTGGCAACAGGGAAGAGGTCCGTGTGTAGCTGTTTCCACCATGGTTTGATCTCCCCTTCCCCCATCCTTTCTGTGAAAACAACAGTGGATGCATGCAAGAAGGATGGGGAAGGACCAGACCTTCAAGAGTCCATACACTCCCTACACAAATGTATTTGCACTGGAAATTAATTGGATACCAACTTTCTTTGGACTTGGAAAGACTGTCTACTTCCACTTGGAATAAGCAAGCTGTATACAAAGCTTTACTATTTTAATTCTCACACTAAAATTAAAACTGCCCTATCCTGCTGGCTACAGATATGTATAGGGAAACCATCAGGGTAAAATGTCTGTTAATTATCACATGTAAAGAAAAGAAAATCTTATTTAAAAATAGGTGTTTAAAAATACCATGACCAGCTAGCACGTCTTAAGCCTACTGAACTTGTCATCAGCAAGTGATATATTATTTTCAGTACTATTTTATTCAATGAATTTTCTAAGTGATATATATTCTCACTGTAATCATGACCATTTAAAACAAATCAGTAACAAATACACTAGAGCTAACCGAACCAATTCACGTAGGAACTACTTTGACATCATAACTTGGATGGTGACATTTCTAGTGCTGATGCCATCTCAGCATTTCATCTGAGTGTTTTAACTTTACACTAAAGCTAAATAAGCCAAATGAAATGGCCTTCTCTGGGCAGTGAGCAAACCAGCAGTTCTGTTAGCAGCTGGTGTCTTCCACTGGCTTCAGACAAAGCCAACCCTTTTCCTTGCGCTTTTTTGTTTGTTTTTAAGAGAGCGGTAGCTCCTTCTTGAATGAATCATTGTGAACTCACACTAGAAGTGCTGATAAATAGCTGTCACAGAAATAACCTTGCACTTTTCCAAATGTCTGCACTTTCAAACCTTCCCTCCCCTCTCTTCAGCTTCAGCAATGTGAAGGAAGAAAGAATTCCTCCAAAGCACGGCTTATGCCCATGAATGGCAACACCCTTAATTCTGATACTCCAGGGCTATAATTACATTATTACAGTAAATCAAACATTGCCTTTGTGTCTTTACAATCGTGCTCATTGTTTGAAATTAACTGCAAATGGTTTGATTTTCTTTTCTTCCTCAAATACGGGCAGGGAGGAATTAAAGCACACTAAATCTTCTTCCCCACTAAAATGCATGGAAAGCCGGGACTCAGACAGCAGCATTTGAACTTTGTAAGAAAAGAAACCGCAGCACAGAGGGAAAGGAAGAGATCAGGCACCGCATTTGACACAGAGCGACTGCAAAGCAATTAGCGGGCCGCTAAATCCCCTGTTACAATAAATCAGTGACCCAGTTCCCCCTCTTCCCCAGTGCCCTTCATTATAAAATCAACTTTAATGAACTACCCCTCTCTTCCCCACTCCAAAGCAAATAAATTTCCACCGCAGTCTGCACCTGCCCTTCCCAGCGGCTGCCGTGCCAGGGAGCTGCAGCAGGCCGGGGGCTGCCTCAGACTGCGGGGGCAAGGGGGGTGATGGCCCAGCACTGGCCCTTCGGCAGGCATACAAGCAATGGGCAGAGCACGGAAATAAAAATAGGATGGCAAGCTGCCTTCGCCTCAGCGTTGGCTAATGCGAAACCACGCTCCCTCTTGCCGATTTTCCACGTTTCTTTTGATAGACTTGATTCACCACATCTGCCGGAGCTGACACATCTGGCTCCTTCCCCAGGCGGAGGGCACGGTGGATATGTCAACATGTTGTCTGAAGGCAGTGGTACTTTCTGGAAAGAACTCTTTTCCCCTCTATCATATATTGTACAATAATCAAGTCTTCTAAAAGGATGGCTAAAAAGAAAAAAAAAAAAAAAAGCTGATTTTGACAAGAGACAGGCCAGAATGGGAACTGCTGAGACAGTAAAGAACAAGCCTGTTATCTTACAAACTACACTTCAGGCTGTCAGCTGCCAGAGATTTACAGGAAAACCCCCTTTCCTACGACTGAACCTACAGGAAACTTTTATTTCCAGCAAAAGCAACTCATGCACGCATTCACCCCGAATAGCCCCTGACCGGAGCCGGGGATGCTTCGGAGCGGCAGGGCGCAGAGGAGGACAAGGCAGCGCGGGGGAGGACAAGGCAGCCCGGGGGAGGGCGGCTGCCTCCGCCGCGCCGCGCCGCTCCCCTGCCCACGGCGGCCCGGCGGCGTGCGTGGAGGGCTCGCCGGCTGCAGGGGACGCTTTCCTCTCTACACCCCCACACCTCCCGCGGCGGGGGCAGGCGGAGGAAGACCTCCCGCTCGCCTCAAGCCAGCCCCGGGTTCGTCTCCAGCCCCGGGCGGGTGGCCGCGGGGATTCCTCGCAGGTGGCAGCGCGGGCGGGTGCTCGCTCCCGCCGCGGCACGGAGGGACAAGCATCGCTCCGTGCCTAAACAACTCCCCCAGCTCCCCCCACTTCCTGCCCCGAGCCGGGGCTGCTGCAGGCTGCCTGCCAGCCCTGCCCGCCCTGGGCACGGCAGGGTGGCCGGAGGGTGGCATGTCCTTCGAGCTATTTATAGCAGCCGGCTCGTATCTGGGTGTGCCGGGAGCCGCCGGGGACGGGGGGGTAAGTAGCAAAAAAGAGGTAAGGAGGAAAGGCAGAAAAGCTCCCGGCCTTTGCTGGCCCCGTGGCTGTTGTGTGGTGCCTGTGGCATCTGTAGGCAGTGTGGGTCCTACTGCTCCAATGGAAGCTGAAGTGCTGTCAAAGCCAGAAGGGAGGGGAGGAGATTGTGAACTGATTTCCTCTCCCTCGGCCGCAAACCCTGGACAGTGATTTATAAGCCCTGGGCCGGCTTCCGCTGAAAACAAGCTAAAAATCAGTCTTGAGGTCGGTAGATCCTGTCCCCTTTGAGATTTTAACAGAGACATAATCAATAAATTTCACGTTGCTCGCTGGTGCCCATTTTCTGCACCGGTTTTACGACTCCAGCATGACACCAGAGACCTATTGCCGGCCCATACGGCTGCCCTGACCGTGCCTAGATAAAGCCTGTCAGGTCGATTTTTATAGTCTCCTTTCAAGGCAATGTCTTATCAAACGTTTATCCCTCACTCACGCCGCAGTAACCTCGCCCCGTGCGTCCCTAGAATGAAGCATGTTAAACAGAAAGGTCGGTGATGAGCTTCTGATCTCAGCCAGGCAGCTCTGCCAGGGGCTGATGGAGACGGAGGGCAGACAAAAGAAAATGCGATGACAAAACCAGAACGAAACTGAAAACATGTTTCTGATTTAAGTGTAATCTATTTTTAAATTGGGTGGCATGTAAATATGAAGCCCTAATTAACACGTGGGATTTTTGCCCATGAGAGCATTTTCCCAGCACGGAGGCTTGGGCGTGTTTCTCCTCCCAGCGCTTGTGGAAGCGCTTGCTCATCCTGCGGCTGCTCCAGCCTCGGCCCTCCTCGCCAAGGGACACCCCACAACTCGCCTTCGCTTCCCCCTCCAGAGTCCACCTGACATCATGAAACGGAGGACCGACTCAGTGCGGCTCCTCCAAAGCTTGCTGCAGTGGGAGCGGTGCTCCAGGCGGCTTCAGCAGCGCAGCCCGCGCTGCCAGCCTGCTGCCTGGGGTCCCGCTGCCTGGGGTCCCGCTGCCTGGGGTCCCGCTGCCCACACACGCAGAAACACCACGGTGGCTGCTGGGGACCCTTCGCAGACAACGCAACCCCTCTTCCATTTTGTGAGGGGGACGAGCTATTTACAAATGAACCTTTCCACAGCATAAAACTATACATGAGTAACACAGAGAAGAAACACTAGTGCCTACCAAAATGATCCCCAAGTTTAAAAAACACATGCTTCAAGCTCGACCTGGCCAGCTCACTTCCACTGAGCAAGACAGACAATCTTGGGGGGGAAGGAAAAATCCCCTCCGCGTTTACAACTGTAGGGTGTATTTCCTGCTGTCAACTCCATCAGCAACGATGGCTGCACCCAAGCACGGGTTTCCCAACAAGAATTCATCACAGCAACAGAGGAGCAAGTAACATCCTTACTAGGAGCACAGCTCTTTGTAACTTGCTAGATGTTGTTCTCCTTATTTATTATAGTCAGACCCAGCACCACTGAGGAAAGGATATGGAAATAGGAAGGAAGGAAGGAAGGAAGGAAGGAAGGAATTTTAATATCTATTCTCTTGTCGTGGATAAATCATGACCACCCTTTCTTTGAACAGTATATGAAACTCGAGAGCTTTGATCGTTGGGATCTGAAGTGCTCGTGGGGGAGCTGGTACTCCTGCTGCTGCTGCTGAAGAAACACAAAACTCCTTTACCCGATTCAGTTCAAAAAGCACCTACTGTGAGACCGTCTGGTCTAACGCTCATTTTTTATTCCACTGCAACGCTCACGCTATGCGAAACGCAATAGGACTTTCCATGCCAGCATTTACATCCAAATGGACCCGTTGAGATTCATGCTGATGTCTAACAGTCCTACGACCGCTGCCCTTCTGGCAAGTGCCGCGCTGCCAGGGCGCTGACTGCCGGGGCCGACACCCGGCCTGCCCCGGCCGACACCCAGCCTGCCCCCGCCGCTTGCTCCCCGGGCCCACCCGGGTGCCAGGGCTGCGCGTACCCAGCGACGCCTGAGAGGCTGCGCCCGCCGAGAGCCACCGCAGAGGCTGCCAGGGGTGCCCCCGCTGCCCCCTTCTCTCCAAGGGTGCCCGGACCAAGCAGCGCTTTCGTCCAAGACCGCCTTTATTTCCTACACTTGGGGAGCGCTTTTGAATCTCCGAGCCCTTCCTCGGCCCTCTCCCTCGCCCCCTTCCTCACCTCAGTATTATTTACGGGAAGAGCCATCAAAGCAAGCCGCAAGGCCGGCCGTGGCGGGAGGACGCGGGTGAGGCTAGCCCCGCACCAGGCGGCAAGGGGAATGCGCCGCATCCCGCACCTTTCCTTGGCCTTGCCCCCGGGCCCGGGGCGCCCCGCCGGGGCGAATCACTTGTCGGCGGGGGGTGAATACGGCTCGTGGTGCGGGCTGCCGGCGGCAAGCGCCCATCGGCGCGCCTCCTGCCTTCCCCGCGGAC